>CAOLHI010008403.1:0-11438 GCA_948474755.1 Ctenosaura bakeri | reverse complement strand
AAAACACAAAACTCAATACACAGCCAGCTCTAACCCAGATATGCTGTTATAACTTATATATCCCCCACTAGAATCACATATATTCAGGTCTTAATCTACAGTAAAATTAAACTTGACAAATAAATTACAATTTACACCAAATGATCCAAGTCTTCTAACTAAAATTTATGTCACTATATAGCTCCTTCAGTATTCTAACTGATTTTATTTCTTACTTATAAATTTAGCACTATAAATATTGCTTGGATTACTTGTCTTATTTAAAAGTTTAAGTTAATTATATAGAGAGAAAAGCAAAAAAAAAAGGCAACACACAAAAAAAAAAAAAGAATTATGCCGCCAAATTATTATGGTTAACTTTGCCACTTCTCAGTTCCTGTCCTCTGGCAGCGTCAGCATCCGTCGCTTCTCTGCTAGCTCCCGCGATCTTTTTTTTTCTCCCCCTACTCAGTCCGAATAGTCTTTCAAAAAAATAGGGACAGTCCACAAAAGCATGTAAAATATAGCAAAAAAAAAAGTTGTTCCACAGTCCTTCCTCTAAGAATCAGTTCCAGATATATAGCAATATGTGGGTTTATCAGGTCAGTCGTTTCTCAGAACTTATAGTTCTAAAGATCTGGCAACTGTCGTCTCAGAGATAAAATTTTACAGAATTTCTCTCTCTCTTTTCCCTACCAGTCTCCCCCACAAAACAAAGTCTTTAATTGAATAGTCCAGTTATCAAAAATATTAGAAAAAAGGAGAGATATAAAGAAAATTCTTCTGAAATGTAGACAGATTTGCAGATGTAGTGTCCACTTATAATCGGATAAGTTTTCAAAGGCTAATAAACTGTATATTTTGGACAAGGAGCAAAGCCATTCTTCAAACCCCCAGGGGTTCTCCAGCATACCATTCATTGCTCCTGTGTGGATTTTCCAAAACTTCCCCTTTCCCTTTTGCTCACTGGCCCTCGCCCAAAGGCTTGTTCTGGCTTTCCTTTTTTTTTTCTCCATCCACCTCACCAATTCAAAGGACATGGACAACCTGGAATGTGTCCAGGGGGAGGGCGACCAAAATGGTGAAGGGTCTGGAAGCCATGAAGCCCTATGAGGATAGACTTAGAGAGCTGGGTATGTTTAGTCCAAAAAGAAGATTAGGAGGGGACATGGTAGCCATGTTTAAATATTTGGGAAAGGGGTGTCATGCAGGAAAGGAGATTCCAGCTGAACCTCAGGAAAACTTCCTGCCGGGAGGGCTGTCCCGGGAGTGGAATCTGCTGCTGCCTCCATGGAGTGTGGTGGAGTCTTTTTTGGAGGTTTTTAAGCAGAGGCTGAATGGCCATCTGTCGGGAGTGCTTTGATGGGTGTTCCTGCATAGCAGGGGGTTTGGGCTGGATCACCCCCCGGGGTCTCTTCCCAAATCTATGATTCTATGATTCACCCACAACCCCAGACTTACACAGAGTGACCCCTTTTGATTCTCCTCTCCCACACATCCATTTTATCCTCCCAACAACCCTGTGAGGTGGAAACAAGGCCATCTAATGCTTTACAATTCTGGGTTAACTGCCAGCTTGCGAGCAGACTGTGAGCATGTTTGCCAGACTCTGATCAGCACTACATCCATCTAAAAACGCTTCTATCTTCCATTTATTTCTCTCCTTTCTTGAACCTGTTCTTCCCCAACACTTTGGAGGCACAGGGATGAAATCACAATCAACCCAAAGGAGACCTACTTTGGTTTTGTGGTCCACAAAAAGGGTCCAGGGCATCTTGCCGAACTCTGATCGCAGTTTTTATCCAGGAACTTGTGTACCTACAAAGGAGGGAGAGATTGGCCTGTGAGAACGAAATGGCTCACCTGACTGCTGGCTCACAGAATATGGCATTCAAATAAAAAAGACCAACTCTAACTAGTGAGGAAAATATATGTACACCCATCCTTTTGAAGGCAATGTTCTCATCCCGAGATTTCTTCCCTTTGCCCTGGGGACCAGAAAAGACAGCCCAGACCCTGAGACATGGGAATCCTGACCAAGAGTGGGATTTAAATTACAATCGTGGTCACTAACAAAGAATAGTTGGGTGTCAACTTGGATGACCTAGCACAAATAAGCGGATTAACACATGTGTTGGGTTGAACAGCCTTACTCCTCTTCTGGATGAAAGAGACAGTGTTCATGTAAGGATTATTATGGGAATAGTAAACAGCTGGGCCAGGAGGTTCAGGAATGCAAAAATTGCAGGCAATGAAAAATGGCTACGCAACAACCGTTATCAAACAATAGTTGGGTGGTAACGGAAAGGGTTAACATGCGTGTTGACATAAAAAGACTTTATCCTGATTTAAACCAAGGTATGTGCTAACACTAGTGATGCAGGAGGTGTGACGCCTGGAGGCTGGTGCCGGGGACCCCCCAATCCAGCTCCCCCTAACCCATTCCTGTTGCCATAAAGAGCCAGAATAGACCCTATATCTTCTCCTTGGTGTCCATCCCTTCCCATTCATCTATCCATGTTCTCATCTGGTAGGTGACTCTGCCTGCGTAGTGCTTGATGGAGAACTCGGGGGAGAGGCATCTTTGGCTTGGAGCCATGATGGTAATGACACTTTTGGAGAAAAGGGTGGTCCGTAGCCTGGAAGGATGGAGGAAGAACTGAGTGATTTGGTTAGATCATCAGCAGGCTCTGTGTGCGAGTCTCCTTCTGCCAGTCCCCTTTTAAGACCACCAGCTGTAATTTCTACCCTTTGGATAGCCGAGGCAGACTTTGAAAAAAGAGTCAGACATTTTCCCGAAGGGCTCTCATGACCCTGCGTGAGACTCCAACCAGAACAGGGAGTCTCACAGAGATGCAACAGTTCTTAACCGCCAGGGGGCTCCGCGCTGCCGGGAACATTTTTCTTCCCGCCTGGCGGCCACGGGAATCACTCCGCGGCCACGTGACCTGGCTTCGGGGTCACATGGGGGGTTGAAAGGCAACACCGAGGTCTCCCCTCCTTCTTCTTTCCTTCCTTCCTCTCTTCCCCTTGCCTCCCCGCCTCCGTTTCCCATCCGCACCCGGGAGCCAGGCAGCCCCCCCCCTCTCTCTCTCTCTCTCCCCCCCCCCATCTCCTCCTCCTCCTCCTCCCCCCCACCCACCCACTCTCCTCCGGGGAGCAACGAGCGTGGTTTCTTAGAAGAAGGAAGGAGGCTGAGGCGGGGGAAGGAGGAGAGTGACGCACTTCCTCCCGCTCACTTCCGCGTTTTCCAAGCGAGGAGGAGAGGTAAGGGGGCACTCTTAATGTGGGGAGGGGAGGGGGCACCCCAGTGGACTCAGGAGGGGGGGAGGTTTTCCTTTCTTTCTTTCACTCTCCCCCTTTCGCCCCCCCGACTCAGCCGCCCCCAGGGAGCCCTCCGGGGAAGCGGAGAGAGAAAGCCGCCCTCCGTTTCCCCTCCGCCCCGCCGGGAGCCCAGGCAGCCCCCCTCCCTCTCCCAGTCCCTCCTCCTCCTCCCCCTCCTCGGCCTGCTGGCTCTGACCCCGCCAAGGCCCTCCTGGCTCTCTGGGGAAGCCGGGCCTCCGGGGGGGGGGGAGGGCCAGGGAGGGGAGGGGCCCACTCGGCCGCCCAGACCTTCGGGGGAGGGACCCCCACCCGGCCCAGGAGGGCGGCTGCCAGATCCACCCCCCCCCGCCCACAGGAAGCCAACCTCCCCCCCTCCCCAGGGGGCTCCTCCCAAGCCCTGGAACTGGAGGCAGCTCTTGTTCAATCTCTGGGGAGCCCCAGTCCCCCCCCAGCCCTCTCCCCCATCCCATAATACCCCCCGTGGGTTCCCTTGGGCGCCAACAGCCTGGTTCTCCGGCCAGATGGGAGAGGCCAGGCGGAAGACCCCCCCCCCACCTCCCTCTTCCTGAGCCGGATTCCAAATATTTGAATCCTGAGGTCCAAACCGAGGTAGACGAGGGGGGGAAGGACAGGCGGCTGAGTCCCAACACAGTGGAATGGACTGGGTGACCTTTTACAAGACACACTCTCTCAGCCTCAGAGGAAGGCGCTGGAAGGCAAAGCCTGATTAAGGCTTTTGGGGAGACGGCACGGAGTTACGGGTTGACTGCTGGACTAGGACTCTGGAAGGCTTTGGGTCTAAGTCCCCCCTCCCACGAAGCCCCCTGGGCCACCTTTCACAAAATAGCAGGAGGTGAATGGAGGGCGGACAGGTGAGGGGGAAGGGCTGGGGAGCCACTGCTGGCTTCTGAAGGCGTCTCTTGCCTGAGGAAGACAGCAGTATTTGTGGCACTAACTATTAGTATTTTTGCAAATCTTTGAAGGAGAGTGAAAAGTGAAGGGCGGGAAAAAGAGAAATGAAGCAGGCAAGGTAGAGGGGGAGCAGAAAATGGCATCAGAAGAACCCCTCTGGGGAATCCTGGCAGCTGTGGGGCCTGACACTCTTCTGAGGCCCCAGAAGAAGCAGGATGTTGTCCTGCACAGACCTTTTACCTGTTCTGGTTTAGGATGTGATATATTAAAGATTGGCAACTGTTGTTTGTATCATATGAAATACAAAATATAAAGGTAATACTGAAGGATTAATAGCATGCTGTACTGGTCTTAGGTCTTGCTTTTTAATAGATATAGTTTCAACTCTTTTGATAGCCCAATCTTATCTTAAGTGCCAAATATAAAATATAGCATAATCTGCTAGACTGTTCTTATTTCTTGCTTGAACCAAGTGAAGATTTTAAATGAAACCAATGTCAATGTATTGTCATGTAACAGAAGCTTGTGAAGAGTGGCAGAGTGATGGAATGAAGTGCGAGGGATCGGGCGGATGGGGTTTTGGTGAGGAACGGAGCTGAGATGGCTCAGTGGAAGGTTGAGAGAGGGAAGGTGGGGCTGGGAATGGATGAGAGAGAGGTGGGTGCAGCTTCTTCCCTCCCTCAGGTAAATAAGGCCTTGCTCACTGGTGCTCAGGAAAAAAAGCCTCCCCAACTCTCTTGTGTCAGGGAGGAGGCCTATTTAGAATTTTCCGTGTTTGTTCCTCCCAATAGAATAGAGTAATTCTTAACACAGCAACTTCTTGTTTTTGCAGAGTTTTGGAGCAGTGCCTGTTTAGGGATTCCTTGCTTAGAGACAAAGGAGGGTGGAGGATTAACTTGGATCTCATTGGCTGATTCATTGGATACCAGTTCAAAAATGGGCAACCCTGACTCACCTGGACTTGAAACAGGAAGAGGCTGTGATGGCATGAGTGCTGAGAGCAGTGGAGAACTGTGCAAAAGAACAATGAAGGAGTTCCTCGGCAGAGATGAGGGGAGCTCAGAGATCAGCGTCAGTGCTTCAGGCAGTTCTCCTACCAAGAGGACAAGGGCCCCCGAGAGGTTTGCAGACACCTCCACAATCTCTGCCACGGGTGGTTGAACCCAAAAAAGAACAGACCAAACATCAGATCGTGGACCTGGTGATCCTGGAGCAGTTTATAAGCATCCTGCCCCCAGAGATGGGGAGCTGGATTAGGGAATGTGGGGCAGAGAGCTGTTCCCAGGCAGTGGCCCTGGCGGAAGGTTTCCTCCTCAGTCAGGCTGAGAACAAGAACCAGGAAGAACAGGTGAGAGCATTTCTTTTTGGGGGTCCCAGATGCAGTGTGAAGGAACAATCAGGACCTACTCCCTCCATACTTTTCCCACCCACTCTGCCCAAAACCACTGCCCACTCTGTTGTTCTTCTACTGAAATGCGATGCCTCCAGAATGGGCGTCCAAAACAAGGTGTTGGACAGGGGAGGAGCATAGACCTTGTTTTTCTTTGGAATCTTGATCTCAAACGCAGCAGGATTCCTTTTTTAATAAGGTCTGTGCCCCGTGTTTTCAAAGGACAGTCCAGATTCCCTTGCTGCCCCTGCTGCACAACCAGATTTGACAGTGTGATGAATATAGTTGTGGCATGTGGCTCCCAATTGGCTTGCATCCACACCCAAAAGTCTCCCACCCTGAGGGATTAAAGATGGTGTCATTTCTAATTTTTTCTAGTGATGCTTGTGCACAAAAGTCTCAGACCTTAGATGTCTATTTTTAAAATCCTTTTCTAACACTCTTCTAATGCTTCTCCCCACTGAATTTGGAATCCTTGCTGCTCTTTCAGGCCAAAAATCTCCGTGTGGAAGTTCAGTCTGATCTCTCTTTGTCAGAGGAGTCTCCATCAAGCACCACTCGGAGTCCCCAGCGGTGGGAGATCAAGCAGGAGACTGAAAGAGATGCCCCCTTCCATGGTAAGGTTGAGCCCTTTGTGTTTGTATATATGGGCTTGCTCACCCCAAGTATTGCAACATTTATATGTCCCATTTCTTTTTTTACTATGCCTAGTCATGTTTTTCTCATGCCACTTTCCTCTGATATGTGTTGTGCAGCTCTGAGGTTTCGTTTCTCCTCTGAGCATGTCAACAACTGAAATCATTAGCTGCCATGCTATTTGTATTTGCTCTCTGCTCTTCCCCAGTAGAGGAGATCTCATTGAGATCCGGAAGTCTCCTTTGGATTGTTTCATAATTGGGTTTTCATGATGAAAGACATTCCAAAGAGATTTACTGGTGCCTCCTTCAGTACAGTACAGTACCGATGAGTGTTGGCTACAGCGCCATTTTTCCTCACAGTGCCAGTGTCACTCCCGTGCGCATGACTGCTGCCGCCCAGCGGCTGTTTCCAATTTAGTTTGGCTTCTTAGCTTAAGCCTGTCTGATATGGGAGACCCTACCAGCAGTGGTACTAACCTCTTGCTTGCATAACCCCCTGCTTCACAGAAGCCTGCAATCCCACCCCCACGGAAAGGTAAGTGACAGGATGGATTAATACATTACACCCTTTTCCACTTAATTATGCTGTTTTTTTCCTGAAATAGGTAGTTTGTCTTCTTCAGTGTGACTTGTTCCCTTTCAGTTCCTTCCCTTGCTTTCTTTCACTATATTGATATCTGATCTAAAGTTCTCAAACTCAAGAGCTTGTTCTTGTCCACTTCCCTGTGTTATCCTCACAACAACAACAAGACTGCAGTATACATTAGGCTAAAGGAGAGTAGGTGGGCCAACATGCCTCGGGGGCAGCTAGAACTAGAATTTCCTAAGGTTCAAAGTGGTAAGTGCTACAGTGTTCAGAGGGATGACTTCCTCATCAGTTTCTTTTTAGGACTGTAATTGTAGCCTCTTGAGACAAGCCTACGTGATCAGATTCCCCCCGCCCTTGGTCTCTCCCTCAGGGGCTGGAATGATGCCACCGGGAAGTACTCAGTTGCCTATTCATCCTTGCGATAGAGTGGAACCTGATCAGGTAAGAAGAAGGACAGCTGAAGAAAGAGGACTGGATCAGCCTAGGCATCTCTAGTTCTGGGCTCACATCCCTGGTAGTGCTAACTGACAATTGTGTACCCTTTGATTTGGATTGGAAAAAAAATGATTGAACTCCATAAATTTATTCTTAGTGGAAAGAAGTGGAGCTTTTAGAAATATGAAAGTGGGAGACAGTAAATTCACCCTGAGTATTTATACAATCGATACCTTATACAATTGATCCTCAACTGCCTCTTGAAACAGAAAAGTTTTTACTTGTCTGCAAAGAGGAAGTAGAGAGGGCTCCAGTCTGACTTTTCTGGGATGGGCCTTGGAAAGCCTGGGACCAGCCACTAAGAAGGCCCCCTTCCGTGTTCCTGCCAGATGTACCTGTGAGGGTGGTGGGACTGATCTCAAAGCATGGGCAGGTTCCTATGGCAGAATGCAGGCCTTCAGATAATTGGACCTGAGCTATGGAGCACCTTGTAGGTCAAAACCAGCACTATGAATTGGCCTCGGAAACAGAGTAGCAGCCAGTGGAGCTGCTGCAACAAGAGAGTTGTGGGCTCCCAGTTTGCAATCTGGCTGTGGGCCTTTGGATCAGTTGATGTTTCCAAACAGTCTTCAAAGGCAGACTCACCTAGAGTGTGTTACAGTAATCCAACCAAGATGTAACTAAGGCATGTGCCCTTTGAACACGTGTCCCCCTATGACCAACCAGAAGTCTCTAGAAGCTTACAACCCAGGCAGAGAAGCCTTCCCCACTTTCTTACCCTGCAGCTGGTGTTCAGAGGCATGGTGCCTCTCTACTGATGGCCCTCTCATAACAGCCAATGTGAAGGTTTAAATCTTCCTGTAGCCTTTATGTGAGCTGTGAGCAGGAAATGTTTCCTTTTTTCCTCCAGAACCCCATCACCTTTGAGGACGTGGCTGTCCCCCTTTTCCCGGAGGAGTGGGCTCTCCTGGATCCAGATCAGAGAGCCCTGCATGTGCAGATCATGGAGGAGACCCAAGGGATTGTGGCCTCTCTTGGTAAGGCTCCCTCACTAGTGGGAATTTCTGTTTCTAAATGCAATCATCACAATCCCCATAACACTTTCTGAGTGGGAGCAGGAATCTCAATCCTCCCAGTTGCTGGCTGCTCCTGAAGGCACAGCTCGGGAACTGGTGTCCCTCCTGGTATTTTGAAGGTGCTCTTGAAGTGAAAAAGAAATAAATATTAACTGAAACAGGAATAAAAATAATAAAAGGACTAATATGTAAGCTTGAACTATAGCAAAGCTAACAGGGAAAATCTTATGTAAATAGCCAGTGTTCCTAACTGGGTTTCAAATAAATAGTAAAGTTATCATCTGCAGGGAAAGAGAGCACGCGCTAACTTTAACCAGCACAGCTGTCGTCCCAAGCGAGTTCTCCGTAACTTCCTCGTGTTCCCTACAGTAGAAGACTAGGTTCTGCTTTTTTTGACCAATTCCATTTTCTATCAGTGCTCTGCTCCCTAACTGGTCAGATAAGCAGAGAATGCCTGTATTGTTCGTAGTTAGTTGATTAAATAAATTTAGTTGGTTAAATAAATTTCACATATTTGGGAACCAAACAAAACGGAAGTAAGCAAAACAGTATTCTCCCAAATGACCTTTAAATAATCTTTACAAGGAATTAATCAAGCAAGAGTTAAGGATCGTTGACCAGCATCCATTCTCCACAGTATCTGTTTTAGAGCTGACCAGTTAACCATATCAAAAGTCTTCTCAGCATCTATGAAGACTGCTGCTAGCTTTCCTTTCCTTGTGTCTTTCGTATATTCCAGGCTACCTAAAACAATCCGAGTATTATTTTTTAGAAGTCTTTTAGACAAGAAGCCATTCTGATCTTTGTGAATTAGAGCAGGAAGCACTTTTTTTCCATCTTTGAGCCAGTATAGAAGTAAAAATTTTATAATCAATATTTAAAAGAGGCATAGGACAGTAATTTTTAATGTCCAAGAGGTTTTTCCCTTCTTTGGGAATGACCACTATGTTTGCCATATTCCATGGCATATAGCCTTTTCTACCTATATCTTTTGGGCTTTTTTGCCCAGCACTAACTGAATCCTTGCCCTAAATAATACTGTCTCCCTCCTGGCACCATACTACAGTAGCCCCTCTGCTTTCACACGGGATCAGGAAGTAGACCATTTATGAAAGTCATAAAAACAGGAATAACCCCTGGTCCCATTCCCTTCCATGGCTCCCTCCTTGCATTCCCTTGCCTTTTTCCCTGGCATGTGCGCCTTCATTCTCTGCACCTGGGCAAAAGGCAAGTGAATGGGAGGGCAGCCCTGACCACAGGCAATGCATGCACATGGCTTCTCCCATTCCCTCGATTTTTGCCCAGGCATGCATGGCTTCTTTCCATGTGGCAGAAGAAAAGGCAAGGGCGTGGGAGTGGGGGAATGGGATGCCATGTAGAGGAAGGAGAGGGCTTGTTTCTGCTGCTCCAGAGACCAGGACAAGGAGCAATGGATTCAAGCTGCAGGAAAGGAGATTCCACCTGAACCTCAGGAAGAACTTCCTGACAGTCAGGGCTGTTTGGCAGTGGAATCTGCTGCCTCGGAATGTAGTGGAGTCTTCCTTGGAGGTTTTTAAGCAGAGGCTTGATGGCCATTTCTCAGGAGTGCTTTGAGGGTGTTCCTGCATGGCAGAAGGGGGTTGGACTAGATGGCCCCTGGGGGTTTTTTCAACTCTACATTTCTATGGTTCTGTGATGCTAAAAGTGCTGTCAAGTTTGTGATTTCCTAGGTACCTGACAGAACTTATTACGAGTATTATATCTCAAGGTTGTCTTGCTCATATCTCCGACCAAGAGCCCTGTGACTTTGTTCAACATCATCTTTTAGGAATCAGGTATCTGCCTGAACGTCTTGAAACCAGACACAGGGAATCTACTGATTCATTTTCTTTACCACCTTTTCTTCCTTCTTTTACATGTATGGTTTTACGTGAAAACAAATGGACACCTTGACTAGAGAAAGAGGTACAGTCTATGACAATGCCAGCAAAATAGGTGAAAAATGTATACAGATATGGGGAAACTAAGATGATGAGGCTCAAGAATTGGAAGAGCCTATTTGTATGTTAATTCCAACAAAACCACCCTACTTTACTTGTTTTATCACAAGTTGGCCAACAATACAGCCCTTGTAGTTCATCTTGCCTTCCCCACCTTAATGCTGGGTGTGCTGGGTTGGAGCCTCCTCTGGCATTAAAGTCACCCTTCAGAATATTTAGGGTGTTAAGAGATTTCAGGTTTAGATCCTTCACCAACTGTTCCAGCAAAACCAAAATGTTAACGTGGTCCTGGGACTTAGCTTGTGGTACACAATTATTTATAAGGATTAAGACTAGCTTGAGATTCTCAACCTAGCTACGGTGCAATTGGGTGGATCTGCAGTCCCTGAAATCAGATTCCATTTACTAAAATTGCTCACCCTCCTTTCCTTTTCCTTTATTTTACATGTGGATTGAGACCAAAATGTGTAACTGGAGAGCATCTCAGTATTACTGGGAACCCACATTTCTTGAAGGTCAATGAATGGTCACTGATGCCATCTTCCTTCCTTCTTCATTCGTTGTCCTGTCAAACAGGCCAATAAAATGTAGCACCCCCCCGCCAAGTGGAGCCCATTCATCCTTGAAAGAACCTGTCCTTCTTTCTTCCCTTTTGTACAGTAATTGGACCACTCTGGAGCTGCTCATCCACCTTCAGTATTGGAACCTGCCTGCTTTCTAGTTCCCCAATCCAGGCCGCACGAGTCGTGCATCATTCGCCCAACATGCAAATCATCTCGTTCATAGTAACATGTAGGCTCAGTAGGCAAACGCTCTTTGTTTCTTATCCTAAATACATCTTTCAAGGTGGCTTTATGCATAGCAGTTCCAGTTCTCTTGGATTCCTCTTTCAGCCTAGTGGGATCTGAAAACCACAGGCTCCCCTCTTGCCTGCAAAATAGGAAAAAACCCTCATGATCTGACTGAGGATTACTGAAAGGACGGGGGAGCTGAAGGAAGGCAAACCCTTTCTCAACCTACTTTCTACACTGGAGCAGGAAGATGCAACCTTAACTGGACATGCGGGGAGAGAACTGGAAATTGGGAACAGAAATTGGGGGGAAAGATGGCAAAATA
>CAOLHI010008402.1:0-21371 GCA_948474755.1 Ctenosaura bakeri | reverse complement strand
TTTTGGGTTTTTGAAGACATTGAGCGATTCGCCGCCTTTTTTGGGGGCCCTGGATAAACTCCTCCGTGCAAACTTACATTAAACAGTGTGCTACTTGCAACGTTTCTAATCGCCCACATCTAAGCCTCAAGGGCTCCTACAACCTCTGCCTGCTCCTTGTAGCCCCTGGTCGGTTATCGCATGAGATTTTATCGTCTCTCTCCCCTCTTCACATGGCTTTCATGTTATTTGGGTTGTTACTGATCACTTTTCCAAGCAATGTCATTTTGTTCCTCTAAAAAAGTACCCAATGCTGAACGACTTGCTGACCTATTCGTTCATCATGTATGGAAACTTCACGGACTACCTTCGGTGATCATTTGGACAGGGATCCAATTTTCACTTCCAAGTTTTGGACCTGCCTCTTGAAAACCCTGGGAATCACTCAGAAACTCAGCAGTGCTTATCACCCCCAAACAGATGGCCAATCTGAGCGTGCTAACAAATCTCTTAAATTCTTAGGTGCTTTGTTTCTGAAAACCAGAACGATTGGGTTTCGCTTCTCCCGTTTGCTGAGTTTGCTGTAAACCATGCTGTTCATGCTTCTACTGGGAAACCCCCGTTTGAAATAGTTTACGGCTTTCTTCCTTCTCCTTTCCCCCCCCCTCACCCTCCCTTCCTCTGCTCCTCCTTCTGTTTCTGCTTGGGTCTCTAAATTTTCGGGCATTTGGCAATCCGTTTCGGATGCTATAGCGTCTGCAAAAGCTTCTCACAAACGCTTTGCCGACCGCAAACGGCAGCCTAACCCCTCTTACAAACCCGGGGATCTGGCTTTCTTTCCTCTAGCACATTTCGTCTATTCCCCTTTCTAAAAAACTTTCCCCTCGATTTCTCGGTCCTTTTCCTGTGAAAAGAGCTATTAACGATGTTTCTTTTGAACTGGATCTCCCTTCTTCCCTCAAGGCAATTCATCCTGTCTTTCATTCCAGTTTGCTGAAGAGAGCCCCTTCGCTGGATTCTTCGCCGACATGTTCCTCAACGCCCATTACTTTGTTATTACTGCATGGGTTTCTTGTATTTCTGTTGTTCTGTAATATTTTACTTGTTTTGCGTATCTATATGTATATGAATTTTTTTTTAAAAAAAAAAAGTGGGGCAGGATGTCAGGAGTCCTCCATGTTTGTTGTTTTAGGATAGCAGTAGCCTGGGAATAGTGATAGTGGCTGTTAACTTTCCCAGGTGCCAACCATTCCTTCCGGCTGGAATTTCAAAGGAACCATTTGGCATGATGACGTTCGTCCTTTTACAACTATCTCAGGAGAAACTTGCTGTTTAAGTGTAAGGCGGGGGAAAGCATTCCATTCTCGAGCTTTAACGTCTGATAGACAGTATCATTCACTATGTTTCAATAAATCTTCTACTAAAGTTTATTGCTACGTTTGAGGGTGAATCTGTTCCTGACAAGATGGCTCCTTATTACAAGCCGGTCTCCCATTCCAAAGCTCAGGACCACTGTCCTTTACAGTCCTGGGTCTCACCAAAAAGAAATTTCTCTTGTGCACTGAAGAATGCTTTAGGAGAAGAAGAAGCGATACTCACCCGTGGTGGTTGAAGTTGTGGAGGTGGCTTCTGAGGTTGTAGGTGTCGCGGTGGTTGTAGTTGGGGTAGTGGAAGTTGGAGAAGTGCTGGTAGTTGTTTCTAAAATGGGTGATATTGGATTGGAAAAACAAAAAAGAAAGACACACTCATAAGGAGGGGAAGAATCTGAAATTGAAGTCAAGAAATCCCTCTTCACATCAAAAGAAAGAAATGAAAACAAAAGGATAGGACAATTAATTTAAAACTTCCAAAGCTTCAGCACTTTGGGAATTAACTATTCCAAGGTAATTTCATTTGTTTATTAAAGTGGTTTTCTCAAAAGCCTTTTTGGGGCTATTTGCCCATGCCATGACCAAATGAATTCTCCCTAGGAATCTATAGTTCCCCCTGAATGGTCCGCTTTCTCCAGAACTTCATCACCTCTAGGTCCTCCAAAGTAAATCTTTGATCCCCTTCTGTCAAAAAAGAGCTTTGCAGAGTCACACGATAGCACCTGGAAAGCCTGGACAGAACATTTCTCTAGATACTGCCACGATGCCACCGTCGCGCTGTGGCCCACATCTGTCGTAAGTGGCACATAGCATTGTGTTTGAGCACTGTAGTAATCCTAGAGAAGTTTTCCCTTTATTTCCCCACAAAACCCCCTGCCTTTTAAAAAAATTTGGGGTTTGGGTTGCCTTTTTTGCATTTTGGCAGAGGGTTGATATCTCTCACCCGGGCCCAAATTTAAAAGGGTGAACCCCTTAAAAACTAAAGTACAAGTTGTCAATACTGATTCAATAAAAAGGTAAGTCTAAGCTGCGCAATAAAAAAAACGGCTCAAACCCCCGGGAGAAAATTGAATGAAAGAAAGAGAACTTTAAAGGGGAAAAGATCGGTTATTCTACGTTAGAGAACCAACTAACTAATTTGAATAGAATGACTAGTGATTATAAAATTTTACATTGCTGGGTTGTTTATTTTTTGATAACGTCCTGAAAGGATTTCCAATCTTTCCAAAGAAAAAAAAGGAAAAGAAAAAGGTGACAATCTTCAGTTGCCCATCCATAACACTCAACTTTTTTTTTAGAAGTTTCGGCTAATGCAGGAAGCTGAACCAGACGGCTCCTTATTATTGCCCGGTTTTCCGCTCCATAGCCCCAGGACCACTACTTTTCATGTCCTGCCTCTAGCCAAAAAAGAAATTTCTCTTTGTACACTGAAAAAGGGTTTTTTAGGAGAAGAAGAAGTGATACTCACCCGTGGTGGTTGAAGTTGTGGAGGTGGCTTCTGAGGTTTAGGTGTCGCGGTGGTTGAAGTTGGGGTAGTGGAAGTTGGAGAAGTGCTTGTAGTTGTTTCTAAAATGGGTGATATATGTTTGATAAAACAAAGAAGAAAGACACACTCACAAGGAGGGGAAGAATTTTTACATTTCAGTCAAGAAATCCTTCTTCACATCAAAAGAAAGAAATGAAAACAAAAGGATGGGACAATTAGTTTAAAACTTCCTAAGCTCCAGCACTTTGGGAATTAACTATTCCAAGGTAATTTCATTTGTTTATTAAAGTGGTTTTCTCAAAAGCCTTCTTGGGCTATTTGTCCATGCCATGACCAAATGAATTCTCCCTAGGAATCTATAGTTCCCCCTGTACGGTTCACTTTCGCCAGAATTTCATCATCTCTAGGTCCTCCAAGGTAACTCTATGATCCCCTTTTTAGAAGAGCTATGCAGAGTCCCCACATACAACTAACTTTTGGGGCAAAACATTTTCTACATACTGCCAGGTATGCCACTGTGGCGCTGTGGTCAACTTTTGTCGTAAGTGGAACATAGCATTGTTTTTCGAACCCTCTGAGGATTCCTGAGAACTCTTCCTGGTACCCACAAAAACCCCTACCGTTTATGTTTTGGGGGGTTTGGGTTGCCTTTTTTGCAATTCGGCAGGGGGTTATATCTCTCACCCTGGCCAGACTGGAGGGTGAAGCCTTTAACAGACTAATATAAAAGATTTAAATATTTATTCACTAAAAATGCAAGTCTAAGCTGCAAAAGGGAAAAAAAAAAAAAACCAGCTCAAATTTCCAGAGAAAATTTGAATGAAAGAAGGGAAAATTTTAAAGAGGGAAAGATTTGTTATTAAACCGTTAGAGAACCAACTAACTAATTTAAATAGAATGACTAGTGATTTTAAAATTTTACATTGCTGGATTTTTTATTGCTGAAAAACCCCTTTAAAAAAATTTGAAATCTTCCCCCCCCCCCCCAAAAAAGGAAAAGAAAAAGGTGACAGTCTTCAGTTGGCCTATCCATAACAGCCAGGTTGGTTTGGCAATTTGGGCTAATGCAAAGCTGAATCAGGGCCCTTTATTACAGCCCGGTCTTCCGCTCCGTAGCTGAGGACCACTTACTTCTCAAGTCCCGCGTGAAGCCGAAAAAAATTTCTCTTGTGCACTGTGGAAAGCTTTAGGAGAAGAAGAAGTGATACTGACCCGGGGTGGTTGAAGTTGTGGAGGTGGCTAAGGTTGTAGGTTTGGCGGTGGTTGTAGTTGGGGTAGTGGAAGTTAGAGAAGTGCTGATAGTTGTTTCTAAAATGGGTGATATAGGTTTGGGGCAAAAAAAAAAAGAAAGAAACAGTCGGGGAGGAGGGGAAACATCTGACATTCAACCCAAAAAATCCTTCTTCACACCAAAAGAAAAGAAATGGAAACAAAAGGATAGGAGAGGTCATCTTACACTTTCAAAAAGTTTTAGCACTTTGGGAATTAACTATTGAAAAGTCATTTAATTTCTGTATTAAATTGGTTATCTCAAAAGCCTTCTTGGGCTATTTTCCCATACCATGACCAAATAAATTCTCCCTAGGAATCTATAGTTCCCCGTACGGTCCATTTTCGCCAGAATTTCATCATCTCTATGTCCTCCAAGGTAACTCTATATCCCCTTCCCTCAGAAGAGCTTTGCAGCGTCACGGATACACCTAGAAGGCCTGGGCAGAGCATTTCTCTAGCTACTGCTAGGTTTGCCACCGTGGCGCTGTATCGACATTTGTTTTAAAGGGGGAAACAAAGCATGGTGTTCGAGCCCTCTGAGGATTCCTAGAGAAAGTCTTCCAAGTTCCCACAAAACACCTACCGTTTACGTTTTGGGGGTTTTGGGGTTCCTTTTTTTGCAATTCGGCAGAGGGTTGTTTCTCTCACCCTGGCCAGACTGGAGGGTAAACCCCCTTTAAACAAACTAAAGTAAAAGATTTAAATAACTTATTCAGAAAAAATGGAAGTCTAAATGGGGAAAAAAAAAAACGGTTTAAAAAACTGGGGAAAAATTTGAATGGAGGAAAGAGAACTTTAAAGAGGAAAAGATAGGTTATACTACCGTTAGAGAAGCAGCTAACTAATTCGAAGAGAATGACTAGTGATTACAAATTTTTGAAATCGTTGGGTTGTTTATTGCTATAATGTCCATAAAGGATTTCCAACCTTTCGAAAGAAAGAAAAGGAAAAGAGAAAGAAGACAGTCTTCAGCTGCCCTATCCGTAACACACAGGTTAGTTTTGCAATTTGGGCTGTTTGGGAGGAAGCTGAACCAGATGGCTCCTTATTAAACCTTTCCCCCTTCCAAAGCTCAGGACCACTGTCCTTTACAGTCCTGGGTCTCACCAAAAAGAAATTTCTCTTGTGCACTGAAGAATGCTTTAGGAGAAGAAGAAGCGATACTCACCCGTGGTGGTTGAAGTTGTGGGGGGTGGCTTCTGAGGTTGAAAAGGTGTCGCGGTGGTTGTGGTTGGGGTAGTGGAAGTTGGAGAAGTGCTGGTAGTTTTTCTAAAATGGGTGATTTTGGGTTTGGGCAAAACAAAAAAGAAAGACACACTCATAAGGAGGGGAAGAATCTGAAATTGAAGTCAAGAAATCCCTCTTCACATCAAAAGAAAGAAATGAAAACAAAAGGATAGGACAATTAATTTAAAACTTCCTAAGCTTCAGCACTTTGGGAATTAACTATTCCAAGGTAATTTCATTTGTTTATTAAAGTGGTTTTCTCAAAAGCCTTCTTGGGCTATTTGCCCATGCCATGACCAAATGAATTCTCCCTAGGAATCTATATTTCCCCCCTAATGGTCCGTTTTTCTCCAGAACTTCATCACCTCTAGGTCCCCCAAAAATAAATTAATCCCCTTCTGTCAGAAGAGCTTTGCAGAGTCACACGATAGCACCTGGAAAGCCTGGACAGAACATTTCTCTAGTTTTGCTACGTTGCCACCGTCGCGCTGTGGCCCACATCTGTCGTAAGTGGCACATAGCATTGTGTTTGAGCACTGTCAGTAATCCTAGAGAAGTCTTCCTAGTTCCCACAAAACCCCCTGCCGTTTATGATTTGGGGTTTGGGTTCCCTTTTTTTGTTTTGGCCCAAGGGTTGTTTCTCTCACCCTGGCCAGACTGGAGGGTGAACCCCTTAACAAACAAAAGTAAAATTGGTAAACCCCAATTCAAAAAAGGTAAGTCTAAGCTGCGCAATAAAAAAAACGGCTAAAACCTCCGGAGAGAATTCGAATGAAAGAAAGAGAACTTTAAAGGGGAAAAGATCGGTTTTTTTTAAGTTAGAGAACCAACTAACTAATTTGAATAGAATGACTAGTGATTATAAAATTTTACATTGCTGGGTTGTTTATTTCTGAAAAAGGCCTGAAAGGATTTCCAATCTTTCCAAAAAAAAAAAAAGGAAAAGAAAAAGGTAAACAACTTCAGTTGCCCTATCCATAACACTCAACTTAGTTTAGAAGTTTCGGCTAATGCAGGAAGCTGAACCAGACGGTTTCCTTTTATTCCCCGGTCTTCCGCTCCATAGCTCAGGACCACTGACTTTTCATGTCCTGCCTCTAGCCGAAAGAAATTTCTTTTGTACACTGAAGAAGGTTTTAGGAGAAGAAGAAGTATATTACCCGTGGTGGTTGAAGTTGTGGAGGTGGCTTCCTGAGGTTGTAGGTGTCGCGGGGTTGAAGTTGGGGTAGTGGAAGTTGGAGAAGTGCTTGTAGTTGTTTCAAAAATGGGTGATATATGTTTGATAAAACAAAAAAGAAAGACACACTCACAAGGAGGGGAAGAATCTACATTTCAGTCAAGAAATCCTTCTTCACATCAAAAGAAAGAAATGAAAACAAAAGGATAGGACAATTATTTTAAAAATTTCCTAAGCTCCAGCACTTTGGGAATTAACTATTCCAAGGTAATTTCATTTGTTTATTAAAGTGGTTTTCTCAAAAGCCTTCTTGGGCTATTTGTCCATGCCATGACCAAATGAATTCTCCCTAGGAATCTATAGTTCCCCCTGTACGGTTCACTTTGGCCAGAATTTCATCTTTTTCTAGGTCCTCCAAGGTAACTCTATGATCCCCTTCTGTAGAAGAGCTATGCAGAGTCACCATAAATTAGACGTTCTGGGCAGAACATTTCTCTACATACTGCCAGGTATGCCACTGTGGCGCTGTGGTCGACATTTGTCGTAAGGGGAAACATAGCATTTGTTCGAACCCTCTGAGGATTCCTAGAGAACTCTTCCGGGGTCCCCAAAAAACCCCTACCGTTTATGATTTGGGGTTTGGGTTCCCTTTTTTTGCAATTGGGGCAGAGGGTTATACCCCTCACCCTGGCCAGACTGGAGGGTGAAGCCTTTAACAGACTAATATAAAAGATTTAAATACTGATTCACTAAAAATGCAATTTTTAACCCTAAAAGGGAAAAAAAAAAAAACCAGCTAAAATTTTCCCAGAGAAAATTTGAATAAAAAGAAGGAGAACTTTAAAGAGGGAAAGTTTTGTTATTAAACCGTTAGAGAACCAACTAACTAATTTAAATAGAATGACTAGTGATTTTAAAATTTTACATTGCTGGATTTTTTATTGCTGATAACATCCTTAAAGAATTTGAAATCTTCCCCCCCCCCCCCCAAAAAAGGAAAAGAAAAAGGTGACAGTCTTCAGTTGGCCTATCCATAACAGCCAGGTTGGTTTGGCAATTTGGGCTAATGCAGGAAGCTGAATCAGATGGCTCCTTTTAAGCCCGGTCTTCCGCTCCGTAGCTGAAAACTTCTTTTTCAAGTCCCGCGTGAAGCCGAAAGAAATTTCTTTGTGCACTGTGGAAAGCTTTAGGAGAAAAAGAAGTGATCCCAACCCGTGGTGGTTGAAGTTGTGGAGGTGGCGTTTTGAGGTTGTAGGTTTCGCGGTGGTTGTAGTTGGGGAAAAGGGGGAATTGAGAAGTGTTAAAAGTTTTTCTAAAATGGGTGATATAGGATTGGCAAAACAAAAAAGAAAGAAACAGTCAGGAGGAGGGGAAACATCAACTTTAAGCCAAGAAATCCTTCTTCACACCAAAAGAAAAGAAATGGAAACAAAAGGATAGGAGAGGTCATCTTACACTTTCTAAGCTTCAGCACTTTGGGAATTAACTATTGAAAAGTCATTTAATTTCTGTATTAAATTGGTTATCTCAAAAGCCTTCTTGGGCTATTTTCCCATACCATGACCAAATAAATTCTCCCTAGGAATCTAAGCCCCCCCGTAGGGTTTAATTTCAAATTTCATATCTCTATGTCCTCCAAGGTAACTCTTTTGATCCCCTTCCCTCAGAAGAGCTTTGCAGCGTCACAGGATAGCACCTAGAAGGCCGGGGGCAGAGCATTTCTCTAGCTACTGCTAGGTTTGCCACCGTGGCGCGGGTTTTAACTTTGTCTTAAGGGGAACAAAGCATGGTGTTCGAGCCCTCTGAGGATTCCTAGAGAAGTCTTCCAATTTCCCCAAAAAACACCTACCGTTTACGATTTGGGGTTTGGGTTCCCTTTTTTTGGTTTTTTGGGCAGAGGGTTGATATCTCTACCCTGGCCAGACTGGAGGGTAAACCCCCTTTAACAAACTAAAGTAAAAGATTTAAATAACTTATTCAGAAAAAATGGAAGTCTAAGATGCGAAACGAAAAAAACGGCTCTGAACTCCGGAGAAAATTTAAATGGAGGAAAGAAAATTTAAAGGGAAAAGGGTTATACTACCTTAGAGAAGCAGCTAACAAATTTCCCGAAGAGAATGACTAGTGATTACAAATTTTTGCATCGTTGGGTTGTTTATTGCTGATAATGTCCATAAAGGATTTCCAACCTTTCAAAAAAAGAAAGAAAAGGAAAAGAAAAAGACAGTCTTCAGCTGCCCTATCCGTAACACACAGGTTAGTTTTGCAATTTGGGCTGATTGAGGAAGCTGAACCAGATGGACCCTTATTACAAGCCGGTCTCCCGTTCCAAAGCTCAGGACCACTGTCCTTTACAGTCCTGGGTCTCACCAAAAAGAAATTTCTCTTGTGCACTGAAGAATGCATTAGGAGAAGAAGAAGCGATACTCACCCGTGGTGGTTGAAGTTGTGGAGGTGGCTTCTGAGGTTGTAGGTGTCGCGGTGGTTGTAGTTGGGGTAGTGGAAGTTGGAGAAGTGCTGGTAGTTGTTTCTAAAATGGGTGATATTGGATTGGCAAAACAAAAAAGAAAGACACACTCATAAGGAGGGGAAGAATCTGAAATTGAAGTCAAGAAATCCCTCTTCACATCAAAAGAAAGAAATGAAAACAAAAGGATAGGACAATTAATTTAAAACTTCCTAAGCTTCAGCACTTTGGGAATTAACTATTCCAAGGTAATTTCATTTGTTTATTAAATTGGTTTTCTCAAAAGCCTTCTTGGGCTATTTGCCCATCCCGACCAAATGAATTCTCCCTAGGAATCTAAGCCCCCCCCTAATGGTCCGCTTTCTCCAGAACTTCATCACCCCCAGGTCCTCCAAAGAAAAATTATGATCCCCTTCTGTCAGAAGAGCTTTGCAGAGTCACACGATAGCACCTGGAAAGCCTGGACAGAACATTTCTCTAGATACTGCCACGTATGCCACCGTCGCGCTGTGGCCCACATCTGTCGTAAGTGGCACATAGCATTGTGTTTGAGCACTGTCAGTAATCCTAGAAAGTCTTCCTAGTTCCCACAAAACCCCCTGCCGTTTATGTTTTGGGGGTTTTTGGGTTCCCTTTTTTGCATTTTGGCAGAGGGTTGATATCTCTACCCTGGCCAGACTGGAGGGTAAACCCCCTTTTTTAACAAACTAAAGTACAAGTTGTCAATACTGATTCAATAAAAAGGTAAGTCTAAGCTGCGCAATAAAAAAAACGGCTCAAACCTCCGGAGTTTTTTTTAATGAAAGAAAGAGAATTTTAAAAGGGGGAAAAAAGATAGGTTTTTCCCCCCCTTAAAGAACCAACTAACTAATTTGAATAGAATGACTAGTGATTATAAAATTTTACATTGTTTGGGTTGTTTATTTCTGATAACGTCCTGAAAGGATTTCCAATCTTTCCAAAAAAAAAAAAGGAAAAAAAAAAAAGGTGACAATTTTTCAGTTGCCCTATCCATAACACTCAACTTAGTTTAGAAGTTTCGGCTAATGCAGGAAGCTGAACCAGACGGCTCCTTATTATTGCCCGGTCTTCCGCTCCATAGCTCAGGACCACTGACTTTTCATGTCCTGCTTTCCCGAAAGAAATTTCTCTTGTAAATGAAGAAGGTTTTAGGAGAAGAAGAAGTGATACTCACCCGTGGTGGTTGAAGTTGGGGGAGGTGGCTTCTGAGGTTTTAGGTGTCGCGGTGGTTGAAGTTGGGGTAGTGGAAGTTGGAGAAGTGCTTGTAGTTGTTTCTAAAATGGGTGATAAAAATTTTTATAAAACAAAGAAGAAAGACACACTCATAAGGAGGGGAAGAATCTGACATTTAAGTCAAGAAATCCTTCTTCACATCAAAAGAAAGAAATGAAAACAAAAGGATAGGTCAATTAGTTTAAAACTTCCTAAGCTCCAGCATTTTGGGGGAATTAACTATTCCAAGGTAATTTCATTTGTTTATTAAAGTGGTTTTCTCAAAAGCCTTCTTGGGCTATTTGTCCATGCCATGACCAAATGAATTCTCCCTAGGAATCTATAGTTCCCCCTGTACGGTTCACTTTCGCCAGAATTTGATCATCTCTAGGTCCTCCAAGGTAACTCTATGATCCCCTTCTGTCAGAAGAGCTATGCAGAGTCACACGATAGCAACTAGACGTTCTGGGCAGAACATTTTTTCTACATACTGCCAGGTATGCCACTGTGGCGCTGTGGTCGACATTTGTCGTAAGTGGAACATAGCATTGTGTTCAAACCCCTGAGGATTCCTAGAAAACTCTTCCTGGTACCCACAAAAACCCCTACCGTTTTGATTTGGGGTTTGGGTTCCCTTTTTTTGCAATTCGGCAGAGGGTTGATATCTCTCACCCTGGCCAGACTGGGGGGTGAAGCCTTTAACAACTAATATAAAAGTTTTAAAATAGGGATTCACTAAAAATGCAAGTCTAAGCTGCAAAAGGGAAAAAAAAAAAAAAAAACCAGCTCAAATTTCCAGAGAAAATTTGAATGAAAGAAGGAGAACTTTAAAGAGGGAAAGATTTGTTATTAAACCGTTAGAGAACCAACTAACTAATTTAAATAGAATGACTAGTGATTATAAAATTTTACATTGCTGGATTTTTTATTGCTGATAACATCCTTAAAGAATTTGAAATCTTCCCCCCCCCCCCCCCCCCAAAAAAGGGAAAAAAGAAAAAGGTGACAGTCTTCAGTTGGCCTATCCATAACAGCCAGGTTGGTTTGGCAATTTGGGCTAATGCAGGAAGCTGAATGGGTCCTTATTACAGCCCGGTCTTCCGCTCCGTAGCTGAGGACCACTTTTTCCAAGTCCCGCGTGAAGCCGAAAAAATTTCTTTTGTGCATGGGGGAAAACCCTTAGGAGAAGAAGAAGTGATACTGACCCGTGGTGGTTGAAGTTGTGGAGGTGGCGTCAAGGTTGTAGGTTTCGCGGTGGTTGTAGTTGGGGTAGTGGAAGTTAGAGAAGTGCTGATAGTTGTTTCTAAAATGGGTGATATAGGATTGGCAAAACAAAAAAGAAAGAAACAGTCAGGAGGGGGGGGAAACATCTGACATTAAAGGGCCAAAAAATCCTTTTTCACACCAAAAGAAAAGAAATGGAAACAAAAGGATAGGAGAGGTCATCTTACACTTTCTAAGCTTCAGCATTTTGGGGAAATTTAACTATTGAAAAGTCATTTAATTTCTGTATTAAATTGGTTATCTCAAAAGCCTTTTTGGGGCTATTTTCCCTTTTCCTTTTGACCAAATAAATTCTCCCTAGGAATCTATAGTTCCCCCTTCGGTCCATTTTCCCAAAGAATTTCATCATCTCTATGTCCTCCAAGGTAACTCTATGATCCCCTTCCCTCAGAAGAGCTTTGCAGCGTCACAGGATAGCCCCTTTAGAAGGCCTGGGCAGAGCATTTCTCTAGCTACTGCTAGGTTTGCCACCGTGGCGCTGTAGTCGACATTTGTCTTAAGGGTAACAAAGCATGGTGTTCGAGCCCTCTGAGGATTCCTAGAAGTTTTTCCTATTTTTAAAAAACCCCAAACCGTTTACGATTTGGGGTTTGGGTTCCCTTTTTTGAAATTTCGGCAAAAGGGTTGATATCTCTCACCCTGGCCAGACTGGAGGGTAAACCCCTTAAACAAACTAAAGTAAAAGATTTAAATAACTTATTCAGAAAAAATGGAAGTCTAAGATGCGAAACAAAAAAAACGGCTCTGAACTCCGGAGAAAATTTGAAGGGGAGGAAAGAGAACTTTAAAGAGGAAAAAAAATAGGTTATACTACCGTTAAAAGCAGCTAACTAATTCGAAGAGAATGACTAGTGATTACAAATTTTTGCATCGTTGGGTTGTTTATTGCTGATAATGTCCATAAAGGATTTCCAATCTTTCAAAGAAAAAAAAAAAAAGAAAAGAAGACAGTCTTCAGCTGCCCTATCCCTAACACACAGGTTAATTTTGCAATTTGGGCTGATTGAGGAAGCTGAACCAGATGGCTCCTTATTACAAGCCGGTCTCCCGTTCCAAAGCTCAGGACCACTGTCCTTTACAGTCCTGGGTCTCACCAAAAAGAAATTTCTCTTGTGCACTGAAGAATGTTTTTAGGAGAAGAAGAAGCGATATTCCACCCGTGGTGGTTGAAGTTGTGGAGGTGGCTTTTTGAGGTTGTAGGTGTCGCGGTGGTTGTAGTTGGGGTAGGGGGAAGTTAAAAGTGTTTAGTTTTTTTAAAAGGGGGTGATATTGGATTGGCAAAACAAAAAAGAAAGACACACTCATAAGGAGGGGAAGAATCTGAAATTGAAGTCAAGAAACCCCTCTTCACATCAAAAGAAAGAAATGAAAACAAAAGGATAGGACAATTAATTTAAAACTTCCTAAGCTTCAGCACTTTGGGAATTAACTATTCCAAGGTAATTTCATTTGTTTATTAAAGTGGTTTTCTCAAAAGCCTTCTTGGGCTGTTTGTCCATGCCATGACCAAATGAATTCTCCCTGGGAAATTCTCAGCCCCCCCCTAATGGCCCGCTTTCCCCAGAACTTCGTCACCTCTAGGTCCTCCAAAGTAAAAGACGCCAGATCGGGACGATAGACCCGGACGACGGAGAAAGCAGAGAGAGAGGCGGAGAGCAAACGGAGAAAGGAAGAGAGGAGGCGAGACAGCGAGAGTGAAAGGACAGTGAGAGAGAGGGGGGCGAGCGGAGACCCCGGGGATCGGGACGAAAAACCGGAGGGCGGAAAAAGCAGAGGGGGGTGGAGAGCGACGGTGAGAGGAAGGAGGAGGCAAGACAGCGAGAGTGAAAGGACAGTGAGAGAGAGAGAGAGGCGAGCGGAGACGCCGGCCCGGGACGATAGACCCGGACGACGGAGAAAGCAGAGAGAGAGGCGGAGAGCGACAGAGAGAGGAAGGGGGGGGCAACAGCGAGAGTAAAAAGGACAGCGCGCGAGAGAGAGAGGCGAGTAGAGACGTAGGATCGGGACGACAGAGAAAGCAAGAGGGCTAACAGTGTGAGCAAAGGACAGTGAGACAGCGGAGGTGAATGGTGACGACGAACTGGCATGACAGATTAAGAAGGAGAATTGGTGATTAATAAATTGTAGTAATTATATTGGTTTATTGAGCATTACCTCTAGAGGCTAAATAAGAGTTAAAATATTGGAACTTTTGGAATATTTCTGCATTTGAGATTTCTAAACATTGGGTTGATATTGAATTGAATTGAATTCTGAATATTGAATAGGATATTGAATTGGGACTTTAGATATTTGAAAGCTAACAATTGATATTAAGATTTGATATTGGATATCTGTCCCAGAATTTAATTGAATGTAACATAATAATAAGAACATAAGAGGAATTGAAACACAGTTTGGGGATTGTGTGTAAAGTGAAGCATAATTGTGGTAAAATTTTGAATATTGTTTGATTTGAGTAAATATTAGAGAAATCTGAGAAATTTAAGAATTTAAGGTATTGTTTAAGAAAAAATTAACTGATTATGAAGTAGTGGTGTGGCCTGAGCATTAAGCAAAACTAAATTAAATTGAGTGTTGTGAATAGAACAAAAAAAAAAAGTTTAAAAATAACAAAGGGAAGAAGAAGAAAAAAGAAAAATTAAAATTAGACAAGATGATGGCTGCAGGGAAGAGGAAGGCTGGGGGGGGGGGCCCCATCACAGATACAAACCTTACTACAGAGAAGAGCATCAACGGAAGTCAAGCCACCAACGTTGGAAATGAAGACGGGGAATACAGAATGTAGGAAATGAGTTCAAAGACTGAAATGGGTGTACTGGAAGGAATTCAAAAATTAACCTTGTTAATGGAGACAGAAATGAAAGAAAGCGGGGAAGGAAATGAAGCATATGGGGCGGAAATAAAAGCAGACATCAAGAAAGAATTGGAAATATTCAACGGAAAATTAGATAATATCTCAAAAGAGTTAAAACAGATGAGTGACAAGATGGAATTGATGGAAGATAAGAAAAAGAAGTAAAGTTTAAATGGTGAAGACAGAAGAAAAGACAGAACAACTTGAAAAGACAACATTACTCATGGATACAAGAACGAGAAATAAATCTTTAAAAATAAGAGGTTTAAAAGAAGAAGATCAAGAGAATCTATATAAAAGATTAAAATTTCCTCTGGCTTCCTTCATAGGATGGGAACCAGAACAATTGGACTTAGAGATAACAGAGCGTTTCGCATAAACTCTGTGATAGCAAAAAAGGAAGAAACTCCCACGTGATATTGTGATTTATTTCTTGAGAGAACGGGTGAAGGATTTGGTGTTAAACAGTAGCTACTCAAATAAATTGAGAATAGATGGTATGGAAGTGAAGGTATTTAAAGATATTCACCCAACTGTGCTCAAAAGAAGAAGAGAGTATAATTTTGTTACTCAAGCCTTGAGAGAAGCTGGAATAAAGTACACGTGGGAAGAACGGAAGGAATATCAGTCATGTGGAGACAGAGAAGGATTGTTTTGAACACAGTATTGAAAGCAAAAGAATTTATCAGAAGACATAAAGAGAATTGATCAGGACAGATAATCAGACAAGTGATCGAAGGGAGGAAAGAAGAAAAGAAGAAAACCAGATAAACCAAGGAATGGAAAGGAGAATAAGGAAAGAACAAATGCAGCAGGAGATAGCAAGAATACAAAGAGAAGAAGAGAGAGGACGAGGGGAGAGAGAAGATAAGAAGAAGAAGACACAGAGGAAGAAAGAGAAGAGGAAGGAGAAGAAGATCACAGCTCAACTCAGGAATTGGACTTAGGACTGGGAGAAGCACAAACAGAAGAGGTTTAACAACATTAAGTAAAATTGATTCAGATTAAAATGAAAAAATTCTTATCTTGGAATGTTCGAGGTTTAAATTCCCCACATAAAAGGAAGTGTATTTTTCACTATTTAAAAAACTAAAAGTTGATGTTTTAGCAATACAAGAGACCCATATTAAAGAGAAAGATCTAAAATACATTAGAAATCCTAAATTAGGTCAAAGTTTCTCTCGTCAATTAATAAAAAGAAGAAGGGAGTAACAATATATGTGAGTAATAAACATGAAGCAAAGCAGATATATTGTGATGAGGCAGGTCAAGTAGTAATAGTAGAAGTAAAAATTAAAGATTTAAAAGTATTAGTGACAGCAGTGTATGGCCCTCTAGAAAATAAAAGCAAATTTTATCAGAAATTGTTAGAGATATTAATTGATCTAGGGGAATATAAAATGATTCTTATGGGAGACTGGAAGGGAGTTTGATCTGAACAGATCGATCAGGAATACATTTAGGAAATAGCAAAGCAAAGCAAGGAAAACTACCAAAAAGTTTGTTCAACTTATTAGATTACTTATCCCTAGAAGAAGTAAGCAGTAAAAGTACTGGAGGAGATTTTACATTTTTCTCAGATTGATAAAAAACATGGTCCAGAATAGATAGGTTCTTTAATCTTCTGATTTGAAAAAAACATCTTAAGTATGGAAACACTGCCTAGAACTTTCTCAGACCACTGTCCAAAAATTGCTGAATTTGTGTTATGGTGGAAAGACTGGGAATTGGAAATTAAATGAAAATTTATTAAAAAATGAAGTAATAGTAGCGAAAACTCATAAGGTACTAAAAGAATTCTTAGAAAAAAATTTTGGGGAAAAAGAACAATCAGCTCAGACAGTGTGGGAAACTAGTAAGGCAGTGATGAGGGGGTTCTTTATAAGCCAACAAGCTTGGTTAGTTAAATGTAGAAAGAAAGAAGCAGCTATATTAGATAAATTACAAGAGAAAGAAAGGGAGTTAAAGAAAAGACCTAAAGATGTGAAAATCAAGAGTGAAATTCAAATATTGAAAAAGCAATTCTCCCTACTAACCATGGAAGAAATGGAAAAGAAATTGAAATATATAAAACAAAGACATTTTGAATATGCAAATAAACCAGGGAGATGGCTTTCATATAGGTTGAAAAAGAGAGAAGAAAAGTAATATCACAGAATTAAAAGAAGGCCAGACTATTCACTACCAACAGAATAAAATTAAGAATATATTAATAAATTATTTTGAGGAACTATTTAAAGAAAAGGGCCAATCACAAGGACAGAAAAGTAAGATAAAAACTTTTACATCAATAAATTTTAGAGGTGTCAGAAACACAAAGAGAAGATTTAAACAAACCAATCAAATTAGAGGAGGTTAAGGAGGCAATAAGGAGTTTGAAAGAAGGGAAAGCACCGGGACCAGATGGGTTTATAGCAACATATTATAAAACATTTCAAGATCTATTAGCACCCTTGCTAGTCCAAGTAATGAATTCTATAAGTAATGGAAATTTACCAAATTCGTGGAAAGATTCTAATATTGTGCTAATCCCTAAAGAAGGCAAAGATAAACAAGATAAGAGAAATTATAGACCAATATCATTATTAAATATAGATTATAAAATTTTCACTGCAGTATTAGCAAATAGATTGAAGAAGTTTATGGTTGAGTGGGTACATGAGGATCAAAATGGATTCCTACCAGGCAGGCACTTGAAAAATAACATAAGAGTAGTTATAGATACAATAGAGTATACCAAAAGATGAATCAAAAAGAATTAGCACTAGTGTTTTTAGATATTGAAAAGGCCTTCGATAACGTTAATTGGAATTTTCTATTCGAAGTGTTGAATAAATTGGGATTTGGAAAAAGGTATAAAGATTGGATTCAAGCAATTTATAGAGATCAAAAGCATGGTTGATAGTAAATGGAGAAAAATCAAATTCGTTTAAGATTAATAAAGGTACAAGACAGGGATGCCCACTTTTACCATTGTTATTCATCATGTGTTTAGAAATGGTAACCACTAAAATTAGAAGTAAGGAGGAAATAAGGGGAATGAAGATTAGGGGGTATGAATTTAAGATTCAGGCGTTTTAATGATATGGTATTAATATTAGAGGACCCAAAAAAAAGTATAAAACCATTCATGGAAATAATGAACGAATTTGGACAAATAGCTGGTTTATGTATTAATAAAGATAAAAACAGTAATGATCACAAAAAACATGACGCAAATACAAGATGAAGAATTAATAAATATGACAGGGTTTAAAATAGTGAAGAAAGCAAGATACTTGGGAATAATAATAACGAAAAACAATTCAGAATTATTTGATAACAATTATAAAAGAATCTGGAAAGAAATAAAAGAAAACTTGAAAAAATGGGAAAGACTTAATTTATCTTTATTAGGGAGAATATAGCGATAAAAATAATATACTTCCAAAGTTAATGTTTTTATTTCAAAATTTACCGATAATGATGAATGACGAAGCATTCAAAAGGTGGGAACAGGATCTTAGTAAATTTATTTGGAGCGGTAGGAGACCTAGAATCAAGTGGAAATACTTAAAAGAAGCAAAAGAGAGGGGTGGTCTAAGTTTGCCAGACTAAAATTATATTATGAAGCTGCCACATTAGTTTGGCTAAAGGATTGGATTTCATTGGAAAAGACAAAATTATTAAGTTTAGAGGGATTTAATTTGTATTACGGCTGGCATGCGTATATTTGGTATGATAAATATAAAAATAATAGAGAATTTTTAGATCACTATGTTAGAAAAGCGATCTTGAGAATTTGGTTAAAATTTAGGGGGGAAAATTTTATTTAAAATTACCACATTGGACTTCACCTCATGAAGCTTTCCACAGACTAAAAAAATAAGAATAAAAGAATGGCTAACATATAAGGACATAATTAAAAGAGTAGGAGATAAGATCAAATTAAAAACTAGGGATGAATTGATAGCGGATGGTTTCTCAACTCACTGGTTCCTTCACAGACAACTTGCTGAGAGATATAAAGAGGACATGAAGAATAGAGGGATAACTTTAGAGGAAAATGAATTTGATAAAATTTTGAAGCCAGGTGTAGAAAAACCTTTAAGTAAGATTTATAAATTATTATTAAGCTTAGAAATGGAACACGAGGTAATCAAAACAAATATGATAAAATGGGCCCAAGATATAGGTCATACATAACTTTAAGCAGTGGCAGAATGCTTGGAAGATAAATCAGGAATTCACTAGTTGTTATGACATAAAGGAAAAATTTTACAAAATTTATTATAGATGGTATTTAACCCCAGTTAGAATTTCTAAAAAGAATAAAAATAAGAAAATAGTTAAATGTTGGAAATGTCAAGAAACAGGAACCTTTTTCCATATGTGGTGGAAATGTAAAAAAGCTAAAACCTTTTGGTTACAGATACACAAACATATAGAGAAAATATTTAAAACTAAATTTGAATTTTCCCCAGAATTATACCTTCTTAATATTTTAGATGGGTTAAATAAAAATATTAGAGGAAAATATTCAAGAACTATTTGCTACATGATATATGCCGAAGGATCGTATTTGCAAAATATTGGAAGATGGAAAATATACCCCAGGTAGAAGAATGGCTTCAGAAAGTACGACTTGGCGGAGATGGATAAGCTAACACTGTATTTAAAGGATAAATCGAGAGAAACATTCAATCGAGAATGGGAAATATTAAGAGAAGTTTGGGAAGAGAGGTGGGGGAAAAGTGCATTAATAGGTATGTATGATTAAAGTGATTTAATGAAAAGATATGAATTTGACGTAATAAAGGGAATAGTGTAATAGGACTGATTAGGAATTAGAATAAGTAGGTAATAGGATAAGAATAATAGTTAAATATAAACAGAGTAGAACATAGATAAGTCAGTAACTGTAAAAATAAGAATAAAATGAGCAGGAGAACAAGAAGAGAAAAGTTGCACTCAATGGTAAAGAAAAAAAGTTCGGGATTGTATGGTGGAAGAAGAATGGGTTTGTATGGAAAAATGACTGGAAGTATTGTTAGTTAGTAAAGGAGATGCAGAAAAATGAAATTGTATCTCCATTTAGATTATTTATGAAAAGAAGTAAGGAATGAGTATGTATATGTATTGTTATTATGTTGTGTTGTGTATAGTGATGTATGTAACGTAGATATGGTTGTAGATAGGATACATAGAAGTGTGATAGATGCATATGTGTATGTATTTGATTTTGTATTTTTATGTATATGTTGTTGATTGTGTTTTGGATAAATTGTATGTTTAATAAAATTTATTTTTAATATTAAAAAAACAAAAAAACAAAAAAACAAAAAACAAAGTAAATCTATGATCCCCTTCTGTCAGAAGAGCTTTGCAGAGTCACACGATAGCACCCGGAAAGCCTGGACAGAACATTTCTCTAGATACTGCCACGTATGCCACCGTCGCGCTGTGGCCCACATCTGTCGTAAGTGGCACATAGCATTGTGTTTGAGCACTGTCAGTAATCCTAGAGAAGTCTTCCTAGTTCCCACAAAACCCCCTGCCGTTTATGATTTGGGGTTTGGGTTGCCTTTTTTGCATTTTGGCAGAGGGTTGATATCTCTCACCCTGGCCAGACTGGAGGGTGAACCCCTTAACAAACTAAAGTACAAGTTGTCAATACTGATTCAATAAAAAGGTAAGTCTAAGCTGCGAAATGAAAAAAACGGCTCAAACCTCCGGAGAGAATTCGAATGAAAGAAAGAGAACTTTAAAGGGGAAAAGATAGGTTATTCTACGTTTGAGAACCAACTAACTAATTTGAATAGAATGACTAGTGATTATAAATTTTTACATTGCTGGGTTGTTTATTTCTGATAACGTCCTGAAAGGATTTCCAATCTTTCCAAAGAAAAAAAAGGAAAAGAAAAAGGTGACAATCTTCAGTTGCCCTATCCATAACACTCAACTTAGTTTAGAAGTTTCGGCTAATGCAGGAAGCTGAACCAGACGGCTCCTTATTATTGCCCGGTCTTCCGCTCCATAGCTCAGGACCACTGACTTTTCATGTCCTGCCTCTAGCCGAAAGAAATTTCTCTTGTACACTGAAGAAGGTTTTAGGAGAAGAAGAAGTGATACTCACCCGTGGTGGTTGAAGTTGTGGAGGTGGCTTCTGAGGTTGTAGGTGTCGCGGTGGTTGAAGTTGGGGTAGTGGAAGTTGGAGAAGTGCTTGTAGTTGTTTCTAAAATGGGTGATATATGTTTGATAAAACAAAGAAGAAAGACACACTCATAAGGAGGGGAAGAATCTGACATTTCAGTCAAGAAATCCTTCTTCACATCAAAAGAAAGAAATGAAAACAAAAGGATAGGACAATTAGTTTAAAACTTCCTAAGCTCCAGCACTTTGGGAATTAACTATTCCAAGGTAATTTCATTTGTTTATTAAAGTGGTTTTCTCAAAACCCTTCTTGGGCTATTTGTCCATGCCATGACCAAATGAATTCTCCCTAGGAATCTATAGTTCCCCCTGTACGGTTCACTTTCGCCAGAATTTCATCATCTCTAGGTCCTCCAAGGTAACTCTATGATCCCCTTCTGTCAGAAGAGCTATGCAGAGTCACACGATAGCAACTAGACGTTCTGGGCAGAACATTTCTCTACATACTGCCAGGTATGCCACTGTGGCGCTGTGGTCGACATTTGTCGTAAGTGGAACATAGCATTGTGTTCGAACCCTCTGAGGATTCCTAGAGAACTCTTCCTGGTACCCACAAAAACCCCTACCGTTTATGATTTGGGGTTTGGGTTGCCTTTTTTGCAATTCGGCAGAGGGTTGATATCTCTCACCCTGGCCAGACTGGAGGGTGAACCCCTTAACAAACTAAAGTAAAAGATTTAAATAACTTATTCAGAAAAAATGGAAGTCCAAGATGCGAAACGAAAAAACGGCTTTGAACTCCGGAGAAAATTTGAATGGAGGAAAGAGAACTTTAAAGAGGAAAAGATAGGTTATACTACCGTTAGAGAAGCAGCTAACTAATTCGA
>CAOLHI010008391.1:0-12242 GCA_948474755.1 Ctenosaura bakeri | reverse complement strand
GTTGGTTGGGGTAAAGACAGTCGGTCGGGCGAAAAGTTTCTGTTGGGGTGAAAAGTCTCAGTTTCGGTGAAAAGTGGCGGTTGGGGTGAGAAGTGACAGTTGGGTTCAGAAGTGTCGTTTGGGGTGAAAAGTTTCGGTTGGAGTCGAAAATGTCAATTTGGCCGCAAAGTGTCGGTTGGGGTCAGAAGTGACAGTTGGGGTCAGAAGTGTCGGTTGGGTTCAAAAGTGTCGGTTGGGGCGAAAAGTTTCTGTTTGGGTGAAAAGTGTCGGTTGGAGTGAAAAGTGTCAGTTGGGGTCAGAAGTGACGGTTGGGATCAAAAGTGTCGGTTGGGGTGAAAAGTGTCGGTTGGGGTGAAAAGTGTCGGTTGGAGTGGAAAGTGTCAGTTGGGGTCAAAAGTCTTGTGTGGGGTCAGAAGTGACAGTTGGGGTCCGAAGTGTCGGTTGGGGTCAAAAGTGTCGGTTCGGGTGAAAAGTGTCAGTTGGGGTGAAACATGTCAGTTGGGGTGAAAAGTGTCAGTTGATGTGAAAAGTGTCGGTTGGGGTGAGAAGTGATAGTTGGGTTTCAGAAGTGTCGGTTGGGATGAAAAGTGTCGGTTGGGGTGAAAACTGTCCGTTGGGGTGAAAAGTGTCAGTTGGGATGAAAAAAGTCGGTTGGGGTCAGAAGTGACACTTGGGGTCAGAAGTTTCGGATGGGTCAAAAGTGTCGGTCGGGGCGAAAAGTGTCAGTTCGGGTGAAAAGTGTCGGATAGAGTCAAAAGTGTCAGTTGTAGTGAAAAGTATCGGTTGGGGACAGAAGTGACAGTTGGGATCAGAAGTGTCGGTTAGGGTCAAAAGTGTCGGTTCGGGTGAAAAGTGTCAGTTTGGGTCAAAAGTGTCGGTTGGGGTAAAAAGTGTCTGTTGGGGCGAAAAGTTTCTGATGGGCTGATAAGTGTCGGTTGTAGTGAAAATTGTTGGATGGGGTCAGAAGTGACAGTTGGGATCGGAAGTGTCGGTTAGGGTCAAAAGTGTTGGTTTGGGTGAAAAGTGTCAGTTTGGGTCAAAAGTGTCGGTTGGGGTAAAAAGTGTCTGTTGGGGTCAAAGGTGTCGGTAGGGGTAAGAAGTGACAGTTGGGGTCAGAAGTGTCGGTTGGGGTCAAAAGTGTCGGTTTGGGTCAGAAGAATTGGTTCAGGCAAAAAGTTTCTGTTTGGGTCAAAAGTGTCAGTTGGGGTCAAAGGTGTCGGTTGAGGTCAGAAATGACAGTTCGGGTCAGAAGTGTCGGTTGGGGTCAAAAGTGTCGGTTGGGGTCAAAATTGTTGGTTGGGGCAAAAAGTTTCTGTTGGGGTGAAAAGTGTCGGTTACGGTGAAAAGTGTCGGTTGGGGTGAAAACTGTCCGTTGGGTGTGAAAAGTATTGGGGTGAAAAATGTCGGTTAGGGTGAAAAGTGTCGGTTCGGGTCAGAAGTGACAGTTGGGTTCAGAAGTTTCGGTTGGGGTCAAAAGTGTCAGTTGGGGCGAAAAGTGTCAGTTGGGGTGAAAAGTGTCGGTTGGTGTCAGAAATGACAGTTGGGGTGAGAAGTGTCGGTTGGGGTCAAAAGTGTTGGTTGGGGCAAAAAGTTTCTGTTGTGATGAAAAGTGTTGGTTGGAGTGAAAAGTGTCATTTGGGGTCAGAAATGACAGTTGCGATCAGAAGTGTCGGTTGGAGTCAAAAGTGTAAGTTGGGGTGAAAAGTGTCGGTTGGGGTCAAAAGTGTCAGTTGGGGCCAAAGATGTCGATTATTGTCAGAAGTGACAGTTGGGGTCAGAAGTGACGGTTGGGGTGAAAAGTGTCGGTTGGGGTCAAAATTGATGGTTGGGGTAAAATGTTTCTGTTGGGGTGAAAAGTGTCGGTTGGGGTGAAAGAGTCGGTTGGGGTGAAAACTGTCCGTTGGGGTGAAACGTGTCGGGGTGAAAAGTGTCGGTTAGGGTGAAAAGTGTCGGTTCGGGTCAGAAGTGACAGTTGGGTTCAGACGTTTTGGTTGGGGTCAAAAGTGTCAGTTGGAGCGTAAAGTGTCAGTTGGGCCGTAAAGTGTCAGTTGGGGTGAAAAGTGTCGGTTGGAGTCAAAAGTTACAGTTGGGGTGAAAAGTGTCGGTTGGGGTCAGAAATGACAGTTGGGGTGAGAAGTGTCGGTTGGGGTCATAAGTGTCAGTTGGGGCAAAAAGTTTCTGTTGTGATGAAAAGTGTCGTTTGGAGTGAAAAGTGTCGCTTGGGGTCAGAAATGACAGTTGCGATCAGAAGTGTCGGTTGGGGTCAGAAGTGTCGGTTGGAATCAAAAGTGTCGGTTGGGGTCAAAAGTTGCAGTTGGGGTTAAAAGTGTCGGTTGGGGTGAAAAGTGTCAGTTCGGGTGAAATCTGTCCATTGGGTTGAAAAGTGTAGTTGGGGTGAAAAATGTCGGTTGAGGTCAGAGTGACAGTCGTGGTCAGAAGTTTGGTGATAAAAGTGTCGGTTGGGGCGAAAAGTGTAGTTGGAGTGAAAAGTGTCGGTTAAGCAAAAGTAGTTTTAGTGAAAAGTGTAGATTGGGACAGAAGTGACAGTTGGGGTCAAGAAGTGTCGGTTGGGGTAAAAGTGTCGGTTGGGGTCAGAAGTGACAGTTGGGGTCAGAAGTGTCGGTTGGGGTGTAAAGTTCGGTTGGGGTGAAAAGTGTCAGTTGGGGTCAAAATTCTTTTGGGTGAAAAGTGTGGTGGGAAAAGTGCAGTTGGGGTCAGAAGTGACAGTTGGGGTGAGAAATGTCGGTTGGGGTCAAAAGTGTCGGTTGGGGCAAAAAGTTTCTGTTGTGATGAAAAGTGTCGTTTGGAGTGAAAAGTGTCGCTTGGGGTCAGAAATGACAGTTGGGATCAGAAGTGTCGGTTGGGTCAAGAAGTCGGTTGGAATCAAAGTGTCGGTTGGGGTCAAAAGTTGCAGTTGGGGTGAAAAGTGTCGGTTGGGGTGAAAAGTGTCAGTTGGGTGAAAACTGTCCATTGGGTTGAAAAGTGTCGTTGGGGGAAAAGTGTCAGTTGGGGTAAAGTTCGGTTGAGGTCAGAAATGACAGTTGGGGTGAGGAAAGTTTGGTTGGGGAAAAGTGTCGGTTGGGGCAAAAAGTTTCTGTTGTGATGAAAAGTGTCGGTTGGAGTGAAAAGTGTCATTGGGGTCAGAAATGACAATTGCGATCAGAAGTGTCGGTTGGAGTCAGAAGTGTAAGTTGGGGTGAAAAGTGTCGGTTGGGGTCAAAAGTGTCAGTTGGGGCCAAAGATGTCGGTTATTGTCAGAAGTGACAGTTGGGGTCAGAAGTGTCGGTTGGGGTGAAAAGTGTCGGTTGGGGTCAAAATTGATGGTTGGGGTAAAATGTTTCTGTTGGGGTGAAAAGAGTCGGTTGGGGTGAAAACTGTCCGTTGGGGTGAAACGTGTCGGGGTGAAAAGTGTCGGTTAGGGTGAAAAGTGTCGGTTCGGGTCAGAAGTGACAGTTGGGTTCAGACGTTTTGGTTGGGGTCAAAAGTGTCAGTTGGAGCGAAAAGTGTCAGTTGGGCCGTAAAGTGTCAGTTGGGGTGAAAAGTGTCGGTTGGAGTCAAAAGTTACAGTTGGGGTGAAAAGTGTCGGTTGGGGTCAGAAATGACAGTTGGGGTGAGAAGTGTCGGTTGGGGTCAAAAGTGTCAGTTGGGGCAAAAAGTTTCTGTTGTGATGAAAAGTGTCGTTTGGAGTGAAAAGTGTCGCTTGGGGTCAGAAATGACAGTTGCGATCAGAAGTGTCGGTTGGGGTCAGAAGTGTCGGTTGGAATCAAAAGTGTCGGTTGGGGTCAAAAGTTGCAGTTGGGGTGAAAAGTGTCGGTTGGGGTGAAAAGTGTCAGTTCGGGTGAAATCTGTCCATTGGGTTGAAAAGTGTCAGTTGGGGTGAAAAATGTCGGTTGAGGTCAGAAGTGACAGTCGTGGTCAGAAGTTTCGGTTGGGATCAAAAGTGTCGGTTGGGGCGAAAAGTGTCAGTTGGAGTGAAAAGTGTCGGTTAGAGTCAAAAGTGTCAGTTTTAGTGAAAAGTGTCAGATGGGGACAGAAGTGACAGTTGGGGTCAGAAGTGTCGGTTGGGGTGAAAAGTGTCGGTTGGGGTCAGAAGTGACAGTTGGGGTCAGAAGTGTCGGTTGGGGTCTAAAGTTTCGGTTGGGGTGAAAAGTGTCAGTTGGGGTCAAAAGTGTCGGTTGGGGTGAAAAGTGTCGGCTGGGTTGAAAAGTGTCGGTTGGGGTCAGAAGTGACAGTTGGGGTGAGAAATGTCGGTTGGGGTCAAAAGTGTCGGTAGGGGCAAAAAGTTTCTGTTGTGATGAAAAGTGTCGTTTGGAGTGAAAAGTGTCGCTTGGGGTCAGAAATGACAGTTGCGATCAGAAGTGTCGGTTGGGGTCAGAAGTGTCGGTTGGAATCAAAGGTGTCGGTTGGGGTCAAAAGTTGCAGTTGGGGTGAAAAGTGTCGGTTGGGGTGAAAAGTGTCAGTTCGGGTGAAAACTGTCCATTGGGTTGAAAAGTGTCAGTTGGGGTGAAAAATGTCGGTTGAGGTCAGAAGTGACAGTCGTGGTCAGAAGTTTCGGTTGGGATCAAAAGTGTCGGTTGGGGCGAAAAGTGTCAGTTGGAGTGAAAAGTGTCGGTTAGAGTCAAAAGTGTCAGTTTTAGTGAAAAGTGTCAGATGGGGACAGAAGTGACAGTTGGGGTCAGAAGTGTCGGTTGGGGTGAAAAGTGTCGGTTGGGGTCAGAAGTGACAATTGGGGTCAGAAGTGTCGGTTGGGGTCTAAAGTTTCGGTTGGGGTGAAAAGTGTCAGTTGGGGTCAAAAGTGTCGGTTGGGGTGAAAAGTGTCGGCTGGGTTGAAAAGTGTCGGTTGGGGTCAGAAGTGACAGTTGGGGTGAGAAATGTCGGTTGGGGTCAAAAGTGTCGGTAGGGGCAAAAAGTTTCTGTTGTGATGAAAAGTGTCGTTTGGAGTGAAAAGTGTCGCTTGGGGTCAGAAATGACAGTTGCGATCAGAAGTGTCGGTTGGGGTCAGAATGTCGGTTGGAATCAAAGGTGTCGGTTGGGGTCAAAAGTTGCAGTTGGGGTGAAAAGTGTCGGTTGGGGTGAAAAGTGTCAGTTCGGGTGAAAACTGTCCATTGGGTTGAAAAGTGTCAGTTGGGGTGAAAAATGTCGGTTGAGGTCAGAAGTGACAGTCGTGGTCAGAAGTTTCGGTTGGGATCAAAAGTGTCGGTTGGGGCAAAAAGTTTCAGTTGGGGTGAAAAGTGTCGGTTAGAGTCAAAAGTGTCAGTTTTAGTGAAAAGTGTCAGATGGGGACAGAAGTGACAGTTGGGGTAAGAAGTGTCGGTTGGGGTGAAAAGTGTCGGTTGGGGTCAAAACTGTCCGTTGGGGTGAAAAGTGTCGGGGTGAAAAGTGTCGGTTAGGGTGTAAAGTGTCGGTTCGGGTCAGAAGTGACAGTTGGGTTCAGAAGTTTCAGTTGGGGTCAAAAGTGTCAGTTAGGGCGAAAAGAGTCAGTTGGGGCGTGAAGTGTCAGTTGGGGTGAAAAGTGTCGATTGGAGTCAAAAGTGTCAGTTGGGGTGAAAAGTGTCGGTTGGAGTCAGAAATGACAGTTGGGGTGAGAAGTGTCGGTTGGGGTCAAAAGTGTCGGTTGGGGCACAAAATTTCTGTTGTGATGAAATTGTCGGTTGGAGTGAAAAGTGTCGTTTGGGGTCAAAAATGACAGTTGCGATCAGAAGTGTCGGTTGGAGTCAGAAGTGTAATTTGGGGTGAAAAGTGTCGGTTGGGGTCAAAAGTGTCAGTTGGGGTCAAAGGTGTCGGTTGGGGTCAGAAGTGACAGTTGGGGGTCAGAAGTGTCGGTTGGCGTCAAAAGTGTCGGTTGGGGTCAAAATTGTTGGTTGGGGCAAAAAGAGTCAGATGGGGTGAAAAGTGTCGGTTAGAGTCAAAAGTGTCAGTTTTAGTGAAAAGTTTCAAGTTGGGGACAGAAGTGACAGTTGGGGTCAGAAGTGTCGATTGGGGTGAAAAGTGTCGGTTGGGGTGAAAAGTTTCTGAGGGGCTGAAAACTGTCAGTTGGAGTGAAAAGTGTCGGTTGGGGTCAGAAGTGACAGTTGGTGTCAGAAGTGTCTGTTGGGGTGAAAAGTGTCAGTTGGGGTCAAAAGTGTCGGTTGGGGTCAAAAGTGTTGGTTGGTTTGAAAAGTGTCGGTTCGGGTCAGAAGTGACAGTTGGGGTCAGAAGTGTCAGTTGGGGTCAAAAGTGTCGGTTGGGGTGAAAAGTGTCAGTTGAGGTCAAAGGTGTCGGTTGGGGTCAGAAGTGACAGTTAGGGTCAGAAGTGTCGGTTGCGGTAAAAACAGTCGGTCGGGGCGAAAAGTTTCTGTTGGGGTGAAAAGTGTCAATTGAGCCGAAAAGTGTCAGTTTGCGTCAGAAGTGACAGTTGGGGTCAGAAGTGTTGGTTGGGGTAAAACAGTCGGTCGGTGCGAAAAGTTTCTGTTGGGGTGAAAAGTCTCATTTGCGGTGAAAAGTTGCGGTTGGGGTGAGAAGTGACAGTTGGGTTCAGAAGTGTCGGTTGGGGTGAAAAGTGTCGGTTGGAGTCGAAAGTGTCAATTGGGCCGAAAAGTGTCGGTTGGGGTCAGAAGTGACAGTTGGGGTCATAAGTGTCGGTTGGGTTCAAAAGTGTCGGTTGGGGCGAAAAGTGTCAGTTGGGGTGAAAAGTGTCGGTTGAGGTCAGAAGTGACAGTCGTGGTCAGAAGTTTCGGTTGGGATCAAAAGTGTCGGTTGGGGTGAAAAGTGTCAGTTGGGGTGAAAAGTGTCGGTTAGAGTCAAAAGTGTCAGTTTTAGTGAAAAGTGTCAGATGGGGACAGAAGTAACAGTTGGGGTAAGAAGTGTCGGTTGGGGTGAAAAGTGTCGGTTGGGGTCAGAAGTGACAGTTGGGGCCCGAAGTTTTGGTTGGGGTCAAAATGTGGGTTGGGGTAAAAGTGTTTTTGGGGGGAAAAAGTTTCGTTGGGGTAAAGTGTAAATTGGGAAAAAGTGTAGTTTGGTGAAAGTGACATTTGGGTTTTTCAGAAGTTTTGGTTTGGGTAAAAAGTGTGGGTTTGGGGGAAAATTTCCTTTTGGGGGTGAAAAGTTCAGTTGCGGTGAAAAGGGGGGTTTTGGGGTGAGAAGTGACATTGGGGGTTCAAAAGTTTCAGTTTGGCAAAAGTTTTGGTTTGGGGTGAAAAGTTTGGTTGGGGCGAAAGTTCAATTTGGCCGAAAAGTTTTGGTTGGTGTCGGGGGAAAGTGACAGTTGGGGTCAAAGTGTCGGTTAGGTTAAAATTCGGTTGGGGCGAAAAGTTTCTGGGGGGTGAAAAGTGTGGGTTTGGGAGTGAAAAGGGTCGGTTGGGGTGAGAAGTGAAGTTGGGATCAGAAGTGTCGGTTGGGGTAAAAAGTGTGGGTTTTGGGTGAAAAGTGTCTTTTGGGTAAAAGTGTGGGTTTGGGGGGGAAAAAGTGCAGTTGGGGCAAAAAGTTTTGGGGGGTAAAGTGCTTTGGGAGTGAATTGTCGGTTGGGGTCAAAGTGAAAATTGGGGGTGGAAAAGTTTGGGTTTTGGGTCAAAGTTCGTCGGGGAAAAGTGTCTTTTTGGGGTCAAAAGTGTCGGTTGGGGTAAAAAGTTTTGGTTGGGGTCAAAGTTTTGGGTTGGGGTCAGAAGTGACAGTTGGGGTAGAAGTTCAGTTGGGTCAAAAGTGCCGGTTTGGGTGAAAATGTAAAAATTTTTGGGTAAAAGTGTCTTTTGGGGGAAAAAATTTTGGTTGGGGTGAAAAGTGGGTTGGTCAAAGTGGCAGTTGGGGTCAAAAGTTGGTTGGGGTTTAAAATTTTTGGTTGGGGCAAAAGTTTCTGTTGGGGTGAAAAGTGTCGGTTGGGTGAAAAGTGTCGGTTGGGGTAAAATGACTTTGGGGGTTAAATTTCGGGGTAAAAATGTCAGTTGGGGAAAAATGTCAGTTGGGGTAAAGTGAAAATTGGGTTAAAGTTCGGTTGGAGTCAAAAGTTCAGTTGGGGTGAAAAATGTGGGTTTAGGGTAGAATGACAGTTGGGTAAAAGTGTCGGTTGGGGTTAAAAAGTGGTTGGGTGAAAATGTCGGTTGGGAAAAAATTTTGGGTTGGATAAAAGTTCTTTTTGGAGTGAAAAGTGTCTTTGGGGGTTTCAGAAGTTAAAAAGTTTTGGTCAAAAATTCAGTTGGGGTAAAAGGGTCTGGATTTGGGGAAAAATTTCTGTTGGGTGAAAAGTGTCGGTTGGAGTGAAAAGTGTCTTGGGGTAAAAAATTCAGGGGGTAAAATTTCGGTTGGGGTCAGAAGTGACAGTGGGGTTCAGAAGTTTCGGTTGGGGTTAAAAGTGTGGTTCGGGTTGGGGAAAAGTGTCGGGGGGGAGAAAAGTTTCTTTTTGGTGAAAAGTGTGGTTGGGGCAGAAGTGACAGTTGGGGTAAAGTGTCGGTTAGGGTCAAAAGTGTCGGTTGGTGAAAATTCAGTTGGGTAAAAGTGTCGTTGGGGGTAAGAAGGGTGTCGGTTGGGTAAAAGTGTCGGTTGGGGTAAAAGTGTCAGTTGGGTAAAAGTGGGGTTTGGGGGTCAGAAGTGACAGTTGGGTTCAGAGGTGTCGGTTGGGTAAAGTGTAGGTTGGATTGAAAAGTATCGGCTGGGTAAAAAGTGACCAGTTGGGTCAGAAGTGCGGTTGGGGTCAAAAGTTTTGGTTTGGGTAAAAATGTCATTTGGGCAAAAGTTTCGTTGGGGTAAAAAAGTCTGTTGGGTAAAGTGGGGGTTTGGGGTAAGAAGTGACATTTGGGGTTTTCAAAAGTGTCTTTTTGGGCAAAAGGTGTGGTTGGGGTAAAAGTGACAGTTGGGGTTTAAACCCAAAAGTGTCGGTTGGGTCAGAAGTGCATTTTGGGGAGAAAAGTGTGGGTTGGGGCAAAAGTTTCGTTGGGGTAAAATGTCGGTTGGGGTAAAAGGGAAGTTGGGGTAGAAGTGTGGTTGGGTCAAAAGTGTCGTTGGGGTAAAATGGTTTTGGGTAAAATTGAAAGTTGGGGTAAAAGTTCGGTTGGGTAAAAGGGGCGGTTGGGTTTGAGAAGTTTTGGGTTGGGCAAAAGTTCGTTGGGGTGAAAGTGTCAGTTGGGTAGAAAAGTTTTATTGGGGTGGGAAAGTTGGGGTCAAAAGTGCCGGTTGGGGTCAAAAGTGTCGGGTAAAAAGTGTCGGTTGGGGTAAAAGTGTGGGTTGGGGGTAAAAAGTGTGGTTTGGGGGTCAGAAGTGACAGTTGGGGTCAGAAGTGTCGTTGGGGTCAAAAGTTGTTGGGGTGAAAAGTTTTTTGGGGGGAAAAATTTCTGTTGGGGTGAAAAGTTGGTGGGGTGAAATTGTTCGGCTGGGGTGAAAAAGTGTCCGTTGGGGAAAAAGTTTCGGGGGTGAAAAGTGTGGGTTTTGGGTGAAAGTTTGGTTTGGGGTTTAGAAGTGACAGTTGGGTTCAAAGTTTCGGTTGGGGTAAAAAGTTAGTTGGGGCGAAAATGTCAGTTGGGGCGTAAAGTGTCATTGGGTGAAAAGTTCGGTTGGAGTCAAAATTGTCATTTGGGGGTAAAAAATGTCGGTGGGTGAGAATGACAGTTGGGGTGAGAAGTGTCGGTTGGGGTCAAAGCCCCCGTTGGGGAAAAATTTGCTTTTGGGGGTGAAAAGTTTTGGTTGGAGTAAAAGTTCGTTTGGGTGAAAAAGTTGGTGAGTTTGGGGTCAGAAGTGTCGGTTTGGTAAAAGTCGGGGGGGTTCAAAATTTGCTTTGGGGGAAAAATTTCTGTTGGGGTAAAGTGTGGTTGGTAAAAGTGTCGGTTGGGTAAAAAATTCTTTTGGGGTAAAAGTTTCGTTGGGGTAAAAATGCGGTTGGGGTCAGAAGTGCTTTGGGGTCAAAATTTGGTTGGGTTAAAAGTGTCGGTTGGGGGAAAAGTGTCGGTTGGGTGAAAAGTGTCGGTTGGGGTCAAAAAGGGGGTAAAAGTTTTAGTGAAAAGTGTCGGTTGGGAGAAAAGTGCAGTTGGGGTAAATGTGTCGGTTGGGTAAAAGTGTGGGTTTGTGAAAATTTCGATGGGTGAAAAATGTCGGTTGGGTGAAAAGTGCGGTTGGGTCAGAAGTGACATTTGGGGGTTCAAAAGTGTCTTTTGTAAAAGTGTGGTTGCGGTGGAAAGTGTCAGTTGGGTTAAAAGTGTCGGTTGGGGTGAAAAGTGTCGGTTGGGTTTGAAAAGTGTCGGTTGGGTTTCAGAATTTCGGTTGGGTAAAGTGTCAGTTGGGGTCAAAAGTGTGGGTTTGGGGGTGAAAAGTGTCACTTTGGGTCAAAGGTGTCGGTTGGGGTCAGAAGTGACATTTTGGGTCAAGTGTGGTTGGGGTAAAAGTGTCGGTTGGTGTCAAAAGTTTGGTTGGGGCAAAAAGTTTCTGTTGGGGTGAAAAGTGTCAGTTGGGGTAAAAAGTGTTCGTTGGGGATAGAAGTGACAGTTGGGGTCAGAAGTGTCGGTTGGGGTCAGAAGTGACAGTTGGGGGTAAAAGTGTGTTTGGTGTCAAAAGTGTCGTTTGGGATCAAAAGTGTCAGTTGGGGTCAAAGGTGTCAGTTGGGGTCAGAAGTGACAGTTGGGGTCAGAAGTGTGGGTTTTGGGATCAAAAATCTGGTTCGGTCAAAAGTGTTTGTTGGGGTGAAAAGTTGCTCTTGGTGTGAAAAGTGTCGGTTGGGCCGAAAAGTGTCAGTTGGTGTTAAAAGTGTTGGTTGGTGTAAGAAGTGACAGTTGGGGTCAGAAGTTTCGGTTGGGATCAAAAGTGTCGGTTGGGGCGAAAAATGTCAGTTGGGGTGAAAAGTGTCGGTTGGGGTCAAAAGTGTCAATTGGGGTGGAAAGTGTCAGTTAGGGTCAAAAGTGTTGTGCGGGGTCAGAAGTGACAGTTGGAGTAGAAGTGTCAGTTGGGGTCAAAAATGTCGTTTGGGGTCAAAAGTGTCGGTTGGGGTGAAAAGTGTCGGTTGGGGTAAAAAGTGTTGGTTGGGGTCAGAAGTGACAGTTGGGGTGAGAAGTGTCAGTTGGGGTCAAAAGTGTCGGTTTGGGTGAAAAGTGTCAGTTGGTGTGAATAGTGTCAGTTGATGTGAAAAGCTTCGGTTGGGATGAGAAGTGACAGTTGGGTTTCAGAAGTGTTGGTTGGGGTGAAAAGTGTCAGTTGGGGTGAAAAATGTCAGTTGGGGTCAGAAGTGACAGTTGGGGTCAGAAGTTCTGGTTGGGGTCAAAAAGTGTCGGTTGGGGCGAAGAGTGTTAGTTGAGGTGAAAAGTGTCGGTTAGAGTCAAAAGTTTCAGTTGCAGTGAAAAGTGTTGGTTGGGGACAGAAGAGACAGTTCGCGTAGAAGTGTCGCTTAGGATCAAAAGTGTCGGTTCGGGTGAAAGTGTCAGTTTAGGTCAAAAGTGTCGGTTGGGGTAAAAAGTGTCTGTTGGGGTCAAAGGTGTCGGTTGCGGTCAGAAGTGACAGTTGGGGTCAGAAGTGTTGGTTGGGTCAAAAGTGTCGGTTGGGGTCAAAAGTGTCGGTTGGGTGAAAAGTGTCAGTTCGGGTGAAAACTGTCCATTGGGGTGAAAAGTGTCAGTTGGGGTGAATAATGTCGGTTGAGGTCAGAAGTAACAATCGTGGTCAGAAGTTTCGGTTGGGATCAAAAGTGTCGGTTGTGGCGAAAAGTGTCAGTTGGGGTGAAAAGTGTCTGGGTTGAAAAGTGTCGGTTGTGGTCAGAAGTGACAGTTCGGGTCAGAAGTGTCGGTTAGGGTCAAAAGTGTCGGTCCGGGTGAGAAGTGTCAGTTGGGGTCAAACGTGTCGGTTGGGGTAAAAAGTTTCTGTTGGGGTCAAAGGTGTCAGGTGGGGTCAGAAGTGACAGTTGTGGTCAGAAGTGTGTTGGGTTCAAAGGTGTCGGTTGGGGTCAGAAGTGACAGTTGGGTTCAGAAGTGTCGGTTGGGGTCAAAAGTGTCGGTTGGGACAGAAGTGTTGGTTGGGGCAAAAAGTTTCTATTGGGGTGAAAAGTGTCAGTTGGGGTGAAAATGTCGGTAGGGGTCAGAAGTGAAAGTTGGGGTCAGAAGTGTCGGTTGGGGTCAGAAGTGTCAGTTGGGGTCAAAGGTGTCAGTTGGGGTCAGAAGTGAAGTTGGGGTAAATTCTAAAGAAAAAGTGTCGGGTCAAATTGTGGTTGGGGCAAAAATTTCTGTTGGGGTGAAAATTTAGTTGGGTTAAAAAGTGTTCTTTGGGGTCAGAGTGACAGTTGGGGTCAGAAGTGTCAGTTGCGG
>CAOLHI010008355.1:0-10023 GCA_948474755.1 Ctenosaura bakeri | reverse complement strand
TTGCTGGGAACATCACTTTTGGCTGCCGTTCAGAAGGTGGTGAAAATGTGCCTTCAGCCTCACACCTTCCAACATTTCATGGATTAAAACTAGGACACCTGTGGCCAGTCAATATGAGAGTTTGGTCAAGATGGCAAAAGTTATGAATGAGGAAGAGCAGACAAACTAGGAGAGGTTGCAGCAGTTTGCTTTGGCCTGAGCTGGCTGGGAAGGGCAAGATCCTGCCCCCTCCTCTCTCCCTACCTGAGTTAAGGGAGTGCATACTAATTTTGAACTTTGGCCTCAGTTTGCAGCAATTGAAGCAAGCTGGGGACAAAGGGCGAAGTGGGAGGAGAAGACTAAAACCAGGACATTTTAAAAGTAGCTGGAAAAGTGGGATGGCAGAGAATTTATTGGGAGCATCCCTGCCAAATCCGGACAACAGGAAAGTATGGAACGGCAGTCTAACACTATCTGGAGGGATTCTGACAGTCCACACCACGATGGAACGTGGGCAAGTGGGAGGAGGAGAGAGAGAAATGTAGTTGTTTTTAAAGTGGAAGGGCAAAGGATTCGTTGGGATTGTCTTTCCCACATTGCAACCCTCAGCACCTGTCCGCCCAATTGTGTAATGGTGAAGCTGGCCACACCATTGGGCTTTGGAAGCTTGGCTGGAAATCTTCAGCTTCAATAAATCTGGCTTGTCCTGGCCAGAAGGCCATCCACGTGGGGCGAGCCTGGAGGATCTTAGGACACACTTGTGCTATGTATAGCCATGAGGGCATCCGGGTTGCGCAAGGGCAGTCTTGCCGCCCTGCCTCATGCGCTGAAGGGCTCCTTCTTAAAATGCTGAAGAAGCGAGTCGCTTCTCCTCTCCTCCCCGCCCCACCGGCACCCGTTGCGTCCAAAGTCAAGAGCCTGCCAAGCCGCGTCAAGTCTTTCCAAGTGGTACTTGGAGAAACTTGGAACTGGCCGAAGGAATGCGGGTGATGTAACCCAGCCAGGGTGGGTCAGGTGTGCTTGTCTATAAATAAATGGGGGGATTCTTCAATCTGTTCTCAGGACTCTTTTCTGCGTGGCTTGCTTTCTGGCCTATTTACATGCCAATTTATGGCTCGTTGCCCCTTATTTTAGGATCCTGGTTTGAGTGAACCACTTTGGATAGAGGGCTTTTTAAAAAAGAATTGTTCCTGAGAGTACATTCTCCCCTTCCAAAAGTTTGTGAGCTTCTCCACTACATGCCAATCAGAATGTGTTAAAAGTAATTTTTTGAAAAGAAAGAAAAAGGAGTTGTTGTTTCCAGCTCATGGCAACCAAAGGTGAACCTATCATGGAGGTGTCTTGGCCAGATTTCTTCAGGGGGGTTTGTCATGGCCTTTCTCTGAAGCTGAGAGAGTGTAACTTGCCCAAGGCCATCCAGTGGGTTTCTGTGGCCAAGCAAGGATTTGAACCTTGGTCTCCTGGACTCCTAGTCCAGTACTGGCTTTTAGGAAGTCAATACAGACCTGAAAATACATCCGCACAGATCCACTGAAATGATGCTACACACTACCAGAAAATACCTGAATTAATTTCCATGTGTCCTCAGGGCTGCAGTTAGGGGGGTGAGGGGAGGACAAAGCTCCCCAAATAACATTTCTGCACCCCAGATGAGATTTTCCTCCAGTCCCCACATTTCTAGCACTGCAATAATGTGAAACTTCAGTGGAGTGTTTAGAAGTAGAGTTTAGGCCTCCCAAGAAGCGGGGCGGGTGAAGGGACGCAGGGCAGGTGGGCACAGCAAACAGACGAGTTCTAGGGGCAAACCATTTTCAATTGTCGTGCTAAAAATTTGGGTATAAACACAATTAAATGCCTCTGCTATATTCCCTTAGTGGCTGCCTTCTTTCCAAGATTTCTATTTTTCATGCACATGGAAAAGTCTTTCTGGATGATCTCCTCATACCCATGACCTTTAAGAAAGAGAAGAACCAAATCTGTTAGATATTTGATAATCTTATTAAAACGCAATGTCTTGGCAATTTGGAGAAGATGTTGCTTAACAATGATGCCCACCAACAATGGTATGGTCTCTATGCTTTAAATAACTTCTGTTTTGTTTCTCTCTGTGTATTTCTTTTTTGTTTTAAAGGAATTTTGGAGTTCATTAGCCTGGCCGTAGGGCTGGTTAGCATCCGCGGAGTGGATTCTGGACTTTATTTGGGGATGAACGAGAGAGGAGAGCTATATGGATCGGTAAGTGTGACCCCAAAGAACTTGTAGTGTGTCATACATGTAGAACAGGCAGGGGTGACTAATGTGAAGATATTATGCACCCAGGTGGGCCACGGAAGTTACCTGTGGCTCTACTGTGTGTGGCCAGGATGGTGGGTTTGAATAAATTTCTGGATCCCCAGCGACTATGACAAGGTGTCCACACAACAGCAGTTTCATCCCACTTTAACTGCCTTGGCTCCATCTGGCTTCCATGTCTGCTCTTGGTTTTCAACCTGGACTTTGCAGGGTCTCTCCACTGTGCCAAACTGTACCCACAAAACCGATTCAGCACCTTGGAGAGTTCCTTTGAGTCTGGCCAGATCATTTCAGCACCTGGATAGCTCCTTTGAACAACTCTGGGCAAATGGAAGCCACCACTGGTATTTAGCAACCTCTTTGAAAGCACCACAGCTCAACACAACCCTCTTTATACTAGCATAGTGTCCCAGAAGGTTTCTGGGCTATTTGTGGGGAGATACTGCAAGAAAGTCTTCAAAAACCATCCAGTTTTGGAAGTGTGTTCGCAATTCAGGATGTAGTGTCTGCAAAATTTGCACCTAAGTGTTTGGCACAGAAAATAAGCATTTTCTGCACATTTTCTATGCAGGGATATTATTTCCTGGACAGTAAAAAAAAAAACCCTGTTTCCTGTGCATAAAACATTTTCTTTGCAATCAACCATAGAATATGTATATATATGTGTGTATGTATGAATGAATGGGACACACACACACTTTTAGTTGGACATCTCATCAATATTGCCTGATGGGATTTTATTATTTCATTATTTATTAAATATTATTTAATTCAAACTGGTTTTTTTAAAATCACATAATGTGATTTGCTTATGTGGGGTGTCTGGCTTTTTTAAAACCTTGCATGCCTTCCTGGAAGGACTAGGGTCTTGAAAGGCAGCTCAGAAATGGAATATCTGAATGCAATCCCTTAAGTCTGACAGTTCCTCCACTTGCAAGATTTGGGAGTTGGTTGGACTGTCTCTGTTGCCCAAACACACACTCAGGGGTCTGGTCCATGGTCTTGGAATTGCTTTCCCAGCATCAATGTTAACTAACTAATCCTGGGAATAACTATTTTAAGGGCTGCGACCTCAGGGTATGGTTACCGACTTGGGGCATGACCTCAGTGGTTGGTTATGTGAGGTTGCTTCTTCGAATTACGGTACTCCAGGGTCATGAAGTTCCCTACCCAGCAGTATCATTTCCAAGCGCACATACCCAATGTCGTTTCCCTTTGGTCCAATTCTCCCAAACAGCCAGTAACCCCACAACCCTGCTTTGGGGCCGTATCACTTCAGATTGCAGTGGGTGGCCCACTGGACTGGCTGCCCCTCTATTCAAAAGAAGGACCTGCATGTAGAAAGCAAGGTTGCATTTGGGAGGAGTGGTGGTGTTCGTCTGCACCTTGACATGCTGGCTTTCTGTGTGCGGGGATCTGCTTTTTTAAAAGCATTCAGTCTTGTAAGCAGGCTGGAGTTTGAAACAGCATGCCTTAAGAACAGGTAATTTGAAGGAGCAGATCGGACAGGGGAAGACCTTTCTGTTTCAACAGGCCTTTCAGGACTGTTTGGCCTAAACCATGTGCTGCATTTTCTATTTGTTATCTTTGTTGCACTCCTTTTTTTCCTAATGGTTTATATTTTTAACTAGTTTTAATTTCTTTGATAGTTTATCCCATTTTAACAGTTTCATTTTGTGAATTTTTAACTGCTTTTTCTTTTCTTTTAATGTGTTATAAGCTACCTTGAGTCCTGAAATGGGAAATAGGGAGGATATCATTATTATCTTGCTAGTGTTATCCCCCCCCCCAATATGATAGCCTTTATTTCAGTCAGCAGACCATTAGGCAACACTTTAAATACACAGACATGTTAAAAATAAAATTTACAGATATATTAATTATCAATTATAATTATGTATTATTAATACATAATGTGTGGCAATTAAAACAGAGAAGGAATTCTTAAAAAGTGAAAAGAATTACAATGTCCTCTTTATTATTATCAGGGAAACCAAATTCAGGCATAATATGAAGTGGAAAAATGTTAATTACAAGCTTTAAAAACAGGCAGAAATAAACAGGCAACGAGGAAAGCTGATTTTTATACACGTTCATCGTACACGTGTTCCTCATAGCTTACAGGTTTTAGCAGCAGAGAAGAAAAACTTTGGTACTGCTTCTGTTATACTTTTCTCAGTGTCTCCAAATAGGTGCACCAGGTACCAGCTGGAAGGTCTTGGGACTGTTATTATTTATGAGGGCTGGGAATTGCAGTGATGCTTCCAGCATCCCCCTGTCAACAGGGCAGTGAATCCACTGTGGGTTTTGGATCAGGCTTTAAAATAGGTTCAGCATCCCAGAAAGCTGGTATGAAGTTCAGATTCATAGAGAGTGCATTCACCAAAGCTGCGGTTGGATCCGTGTGCGCGCGCATGTGTCTTTTTAAGTGCAGGGGATGATGGGCTATGTTTCACACGACCTTTCTCTCTCTCCCTCCTCCCCGTTACCATCCCACCATCACCGCCACACAGAAGAAGCTCACAAGGGAGTGTGTTTTCCGCGAGCAGTTTGAGGAAAACTGGTATAATACCTACGCCTCAACTCTGTACAAACACTTGGACTCGGAGCGGCAGTATTATGTCGCCTTGAACAGGGACGGTTCCCCGCGAGAAGGAAACAGGACTAAAAGGCACCAAAAGTTCACCCATTTTCTGCCCAGGCCGGTGGACCCTGCTAAGGTACCAGCCATGTACAGAGACCTCTTCCACTATAGGTGATATTCACTGCAGCTTGAGCAGCTCGTGTACATACGTAGAGAGGACTATGCTTGGGTTTGCAGAGATTTTGCCGGAGCGTTGCCCCGTAGTCATTCCATCCTTTTTGTCCAAGGAGAGGAGGACGTACAGCGAATTCCTTGCCTCTGCACCCTGCTTCTCGTGTATAATAAAGCTGAATGTACTCCCCTAGGGTGGAGATGGGTGTAGGGCTTTGGAACCCGATGCTCCACCATTTGTGCCTTCTCTTGGTTTCTTTTATCTGGTGGGCTTGGAAAAAGGCCCAAAAAACTTCCCACCAAGGGGGAGAAAAGATGATTTCTTTTTGAAATGACAATCGGCACCGGCGCCAACCGCCGGACGCACAACGGAGACGACCCCGAGAGAGACAGCGAGGGAAATGATTCGTGCACCACTTTGCCAAGGGTGGAAGCAATTTGCTTATATCAAGGGGAAGGCTTTGAATGCATTGGCTACTTGGATTGACCTCGAGGTGGCCCACTGGGACTTGCCAGACATTGCTAAGCCAAAAAACCAAACCAAAACCAAACCAAAAACTCTGACCATCATCTCCAACTTGTAGACATCCGTGGTAGGATACGTGAACAAGAGGACCTGGCAGATTCAAGTTGAATCGGACATCTGGACATCTTAGGGTCCTGAGGGATGAGTGAGTGTGTGTGCGTGTGTGTGTGTGTGTGTGTGTTTCCTACCTTTGGGAGACTAAGAGCAGAAAAGGATGAGACCAGAAGTTACCCCCTCATCAGATGTAAACACGATCCTGTCTCTAACGACGACTCTATTTATAAAGTGTATATTATATTTATTTTATATATTTATTTATTTCAAAAAAATTATTTTATTTTTTAAAAAGGAAATAGAGAAAGATTATGGCCTAACGTTCGTCAGAAACGCTAAGGTCCTACTGAAATAGAGGAGGGGGCGGGAGAGGGTGAACGGCGTTTAAGAGCTTACTTGGCAATAAAATTGTCTTTATATATGATGGGATGGCTTGCTGATTTATTCAGATCATATCCCTTTTGAATGTATGGCCCAGAGAGAGAGGGAAATAGGCTAACAATCTGAAGGACAGATTAAACATGTTGCCTTCAGAGGGAAAATAAAATCTCTTGAGATTCAGAATGTGGGATTCTGAGAGTTCTTCCTACATGCCAAGTTTTGGAAAAGTGTCTTTTTTTTGGATTACAACTTCCAGTGACTGTGGGCTGCTGGGAGTTACGATCCAAAAAAGACAGATCTTTCCTCAAATCTGCTACTGACAAATGCGCTCTTGGGTGGTTTTGCAGAAGCAAAGGTGTCCTATTCTTTTCTCATTTAGCTGTCCTCATCAGCAACCATGTGAACAGGTCAATGGGATGTGTGCCTTTGTTCTTCGAGAAGCTGGCGCTGCTGATTTCCACCTCCGGAAGGATCCACGTCCCAAATTTTGATCCCTCCTCCCTAAAAGGAAATATTACTGTTCCCCATATTAGTGATTTCAACCATGAGATGGAGGGATGGCTGGAGGGACGGAAGGATAGCTGCATGCAGCCTGTGTGGTAGAATGACTCTGGGACAACGGGGTTCACATCCCCACCAAGTTATGGAAATCCATGTGGTTGATTTTGGGCAAGACACACTCTTTCAGCATGAAAGGAAGGCAGTGTCAAACTTCCTCTGGAGAAATGTTGACCAAAAAACGTGCAAGCCAACATGGTACAGGGCAGTGTCTCCGCCATTCTTCACTAGCATATCCCTTGTCAAACCATTTCTATGAACTGTACTCCCCTGTCACTGCCTCCTTTCTTTGAGGGGGAAAAAGGCCCCACCAGAATGCATCTGTGAGCTCCAAGGAGACATCTCCACACCCATGGAAGGGGGTCAGGGGGTCAGACCAGCCACCTCTCCATCCCACCCTGCCCTGTTACCTGCCTAGATGCTCTCCACGGTCTCAGTTTGCTCCCAACTGAAGGCACGGATGAGGAGGAGCCACTAGTGCTGTGCGCCCCTCCATCAGATGGATTTGGAGGGGAACGGGATGTCTCCATCAGGTGCTCTCTCTCCTCTAGGAGAGGGACACAAGAAAGAGGGAGAGAAGACCGCAGGTGCACAAGGCACAAGAAGCCACCTAGTGCGAGTGGGGCTGGAGTCGTGGCAACTTGAATAGAAGGGAATATGTGTGGATGTGTGTGAGAAAGACTCTTTCTTTTTCAAGTTTGTGGGCCAGTGGCATCCAGGAGTATGTCTTGGGCATCACTCTATGATTCCCCTGTCCCATCCCGTAAGGTTCCAGGGCAGAATCGCCAACACTGGGGGCAATAAAGAAGTTGGATGTCGTCCAAGAATGACTTACTGTATTTGCTGGCATATAAGGTGCACCAACGTATAAGACGCAGCCCATTTTCAAACAGTATTTTTCAGGGACAAAAGTGAGTCTTATATGCCAGCAAATAGAGTGCATATTATACTTTTTTTCTGCCATTTTTCAATATTTTTGTATACCCCTAAATGTCCTTATTCGTTCCCCTTCGTGGTACACACACCCCAGGTTGGGAATGGCTGGAGTTTGAATCTCCGCTCAGCCATGGGTGACCTTGGACACTGTGTAACACTGTAAGAGATGCTGTGCCCACAAGTGCTTTGTGAGGCAAGTCGGCTGTGCACGCTTCTTTCTGATGACAGTGGATTTCAGCCATCCCCACCTCTTTGCTCCTGTCTGCACTGTGCTGTTATAGCAGTTCAACAACACTTTAAGCATCCTGGCTGAGTTGTATGGAATCCTGGGGATTTGTAGCTTGGGGAGGTACCAGCTGGACAGTGCTGGTGTTATAGTCCAGGGGAGTGCACTAGAGATCCCTAGCCGAGAATTCTAACCCTCTCCTTGAACTATAAATCCCAGGATTCCATAGCATGGAGCAAAGACCATTTAAATTGGAGCCCATCTGCTGTAAGAGTCTAAAAGCATGTCAAATAAAGTAATTAGTTGAAATCATTCAAAACTACGTACCTGTACATATGTGGACGATAATATTAGGGTAATTTTTTCCCCATTTTTCCTAGTGCAATGATCTAGAATTCTTCTTCTTGTTTACTGATATTTCTGAAAAGGTGTTCTGGACATTAGCTGCAGATTCCTCCCTTAGCAAGGGTTTGGAACAGAGACCCTTCCCAGCCCTACCATCCCCTGATTCTCTGAAGAGCAGGACCAAAACTAATAATGTTTTTTCCATCACCTAACCCTCGCCCCACAAAGCTTTCCCAATATACGAGTTCTTAATTTTTACCTTTAAGTTTCCCTCTTATTCCTCCCGAAAGAAAGACTGCCAGGGGCGCGGGCCAACTCCCATAAATACTGAATTTTGAAATATGTGCAACCCAGGCCAAAGTTTTTGACATGTGACTTCAGCATCCCTCTTGAGTTCTGGCAATAACGTGATGGCACGTAAGAGTGGGAACTAAATCATTTCATCCCTTCACAGTCAGGGGACTTTTTTTTTTGGAAAGTCTGTACGGGGAGGATAATGTCCCTTTTGTTTTTGTCGTTGCTATCTAATCGCTCTTTTTTCTTGTCACGGTCAGTGTCTGCTCTATACTGGGAACCTCCTTCAGAGGCAAGACTGTAAACATTTCCATTATGCCTTTTCCTCCAGGGTTGTGTTTGCTGTTGTTATTTTTCTGTGAGTTCAAGTTGACTCCCACCTGTGGCATCCCTGTTGTTTTTGTTGTCAGGCCGACCTTGATTTATGGCAACCCAATGAATGAGGTCTTGCAGATTCAGGGACATCCCTTCCTTGATTGACTCCATCCATCTGCGATGTGGTCTTCCTCTTTCCCGGCTTCCTTCCCCCTTGCCAAGCATTATCGCCTTTTCTGGTAAGTCATGCCTTCTCAGGATATGGCCAAAGTACGACAGCCTCAGTGGAGTCATCTTGGCTTCTATGAAGACTTCAGGCTTGATTTGCTCCATTCGTCTTTCTAGCAATCCAGGGTATCCGTAGAACTTCTCTCCAGCACCACATTTCAAAGGAGCTGATTTTCTTTCTATCAGCTTTTTTCACTGCCCAGTTTTCGTAAGCCATACTGGAAATATGATGGCAATGGTATAGTCCATGATATCTTTAGACTTCAGAATCTCGTCTGGTTTCTCCATAACTGCCTTTCCAAGTCCTGCACTTTGTCTGGTTTCTTGACTGCAGCCTCCATTCTGATTAAGGACTGAGGCACAGCATCCCTACCCTAGTATTGTCTTGGCAAGATTTATACTTCAGAAGACATCTACCACCATTGCCTTCCTCTGAGGCAGCTGAGAGTGTGTGATTTGCCTGCAGTCCCCCTTTGGGGGGGATTCTGTGGCTGATCAGGGATTTGAGCCTTGGTCTCCAAGTTCAACACTCAGACTATACACCATGCTGGCTCAGTTTTCCAGGCAAGAAGTGTTCAGAGGGGATTTGCCATTGCCTTCCTAAGAGGTTGAGTGAGTGTGACTTGTCAAGGGTCACCCCAGTGGGTTTCCATGGCTGAGCGGGCACCCCAGCCCTGTGTCCACCTGAGTCCTTTTGCATCCCTCCACTTGCTACACCACACGGGCTCAAACTGGCTTCTCTAACACAATGTCTCAATTGAGTCGATTCTCCTGTTGTCTACGAGGGGGACGTGCTGTTCATTGTTACATACCTTCAAGTCAACTCTGACACAGGGTGAGCCTCTACTCCCTCGGTGCTCCTTTGAGAGGAAGAGCCAAAGAGACCCCCACAACCACCGCCATTTTCCTGTCCAGGCATTCACAAAGGCCAGAAGCAGCGCTGTGGCAGAGACAGTAGAGGGGTTGGTGCTTCTTTTAGGTTCTTTCTGGGATGGGTTAAGCTCTCACCTTTTGCCACTCCGCTCACAGAAGGGGATGGTTCCCTTTTTGGTAAAAGTTAAGATACAGTACTTACACCGACCCATGGATACATTGACCAGGTTTTTGGGGTCGATTTCTTTGGCTAAAATTGCT
>CAOLHI010008348.1:0-10935 GCA_948474755.1 Ctenosaura bakeri | reverse complement strand
AAGCAGGGTGGGTTTGTTGGAATGAACTACAAATGGGCCTTTTCATAATCTTTGCTTCCCATTCTGTAACATTCTTCCCCTATTTTGCTGGCATTGTCATAAGACTGTACCTCTTTCTCTAGTCAAAGTGTCCATTTGTTTTCACGTAAAACCATACATGTAAGAGAAGGAAGGGTGGTAAAAAAAATGAATCAGTAGTTTTCCTGTGTCTGGTTTCAAGACGTTCAGGCAGATACCTGATTCCTAAAAGATGATGTTGAACAAAGTCCAGAGTCTGGGTTTGGAAAGATAGCAAGACAACCTTGAGATAAATACTCGTATTAAGTCTGTCAGGTATCCTGGGAAAATTTACAAGTTAAAGCACTTTTAGGAAAAATAGGGCAGTGGCATACAAAGAAAAAAGACGGAAATCTATCAAGATTTAGCAGCAAAAATTTAAAAATGATAATAATAAAATAACAAAATAAAAAGTAAAAATAAAAAACCCTGGAGTGCTTGACCAAGGACCTTTCCACCTTACACGTCCTAGTGCCATTATTCCACTTTCAACCTCCTGTGGAATTCTGGGGTTTGAGTTTTCTGAGGCCAAAGAGATCTCTGGCTGAGAATCCTAAAGGCCTCTCCCTCAACCGCAAACCCCAGGATTCCATAGGCCAGGTGCCGTGATGGGAGGCGGGTGATATTGCTCTAAGCTGGGCTGTCGTGCTGTGCAAGTTAGCTGGGAAGAAGGGTGTATCAACCGGCCAATTTACACCCTTCCCCTGTAAAGGGGGATGGAGGGAGCTTGAGGGGGTCCATTTGCAACCGCTAGCTCCTCAAGGGGTTTGTCTCCTTAGGGGAGTGGAAGGCATTCGAGGAGACCGAGGAGTTGCCACAGCCGTGGGGTTTGCCAAACATCCCCACCAACTTTTTAAAGAGAAGATGAGAAGCGACATCTTAATTTTCTAAGTACATTTCTTCCCCTCTTGGATTTGAATGAAGACTTCCCCGGGAAGGTTCCTGTATCCATGAGAGACGAACAGCACGAAAAAATAAACCGGAGATTATTTGCAACATCCGTTTTCAATTTAGCAAGACCAAACAATAGAAATACAGTCTTTGGCCTTTTGGGGGTGGGTCGGAAGTGAGCCCCAAGGCTGAGCATCGATATTTTGACTATTCTTTACTTAGAATCAAGATATTGGTCATTTGGGCCTATTTAGTCAGACAGACAGGGCTGTCCTCCAAAAAGAGGCACAAATAACACCAGTCAATAAATGAAGCCGAGGCAACTTCAGGTAGCCTAAGATAAACGAGACTGTTTCTCTTCAATATTTACAGGTCTTGTTAAGCTATGAACTTGACTGAGTTACAAAAGTTATGGTAGCAAAGGCTAATTGATTTCAGTGAATTGGCCAAATGGACAGAGCGAACGGGACATTTGGAAACTAAATGCTGCATGGGCTTGTGGAGTACGAGACACACATGCAAAACACAGGAAGCTTAATGGGGATGTTTTACAGTACAACAGTTTGGGTTTTGAAGAGTTTGCTGAAGGGGACTGGGTACCCGGGAGAATTGAGTGGCGGTGAACGGACGCTTTTTGATTGATCGAAGATGCTACTGGGATTAGCTGACATATGTACTGATGAGAAGAGCTTTTTTTCCTCTCAGGCTCTTTACCACCAGATTTGGAGATTTAAACTATATTAATTTCTCCTGTCCCCAGTGCTGTTTGTTTGAACTGAACTCTTTTTTGTGCTGTCAGTATTATACTATTGGGTATAATCAAGTGTGAATGACTACCCCGAGTGGCTTTTGTTAGCAGCTTCTTTTAACATCTCGCAATGTCAAAGTTGGCACGGCTGGAAGTGTTCCCCCCCCCACACTGAACTGCTGCAACACTGGTGAGCTCAATTTGACAGCTGAGCGGTCAATCCTTTTGGAAGTCTTTGGGAGGGGGAACTCAACCAGTGGCTGGGAGACAGGGAAATACGGTTTAGGCAACAATTAAGCAATTCTCTTATGGACTGTCAAGACCTAGCTGGGACATTGAAATATCATTTGAAGGTATTTACAGCTAAGTTATTTTTTATATTTATATTAAGGATTTATATTTCAGGATTTACATTAAGGAACGCTTAAGGAGCTTGTTAGTCAGGAAGTGGGTCAGAAGTTGAGTTGGGGGAGTAGCTAACAGCCAGGATATAACTGCAGTCTCAGTCCTGAAAGTTTGATGATCAGAGCTTGGCGAACAGGGGTGTTGACGTGGGTGTTTAGCAGGGGAGTTTGAGGGGGAAGCCCAGTTTTACCTTTTCTAATTTGACTGTCTCAATTGTTGAATATGGATAGCGAGGGAGACAGCTGTGGTATGTTTCTTTTCTTGCCAGAAGACATGGTTGGGTACACCTGTAGCAAGTGCAACTGGTGCCCTTCTTGGAGGAGAAAGTTCGGCAGCTGGAGGCCTGTTTTGCAAATCCTTGGATTATTAGGGAGGATGAGGATTTCTTCAGGAGGACAGAGTAGGCTTTCTTGAAGATGGAAGTCATAGGAAACATCACTGACAAGGAAGCCATTTCCCAAACACAGGAGACAGAGACTTGGAGGAATGTTACATGCAGGAGTAAAAGGGCCAGGAATCAAACAGAGAGTTTGGAGCTAGAGAATCGATTCCAAGTTCTTGCCCTTATTAATGAGGAAATGGAAGCAGCAGCAAGAATGGAACAACAGGAAGAGGAAATGGAACAGCGGCAAGATCTGTTCTCCCTTATTAATTAGGAAATCGAACAGCAGCAAGAGCGACAGTGTCAGCCTGAAGAGAATGTCCAGGTGACCCTGGAAGAATCTGCACATCGAGAAACCCCTGCCAAGCTTCAGAGGAGATGAGTTCTGGTGGTGGGGAACTTGCTGAGAGGGACAGAAACAACAATTTGCAACTCCAAAAGGATGAATCGTGAGGTATGCTGTCTCCCTGAGGCCAAAATTTACAAGGTAACTGAGAGGCTGATGGGAGGGGTCAAGCCACTGACCCAACCCCCCCCCTTTTTTGAAGTTTTAATTCAAATCCAAGAGGGGAAAAAAATTTTTTAAAAAAATTTGGGTTTGTCGCTTCTCATCTTCTCTTAAAAAGTTGGTGGGGATGTTTGGCAACCGCACGGCTGGGGGCAACTCCTCGGTCTCCTCGAATGCCTTCCACTCCCCTAAGGAGACAACCCGTTGAGGAGCAAAGCGGTTGCAAATGGACCCCCTCCAAGCTCCCCCCCACCCCCTTTTCCCGGGGGAAGGGTTAAGCCCCGGATTTAATACCCTTTCTCCCAGCTAATTTCCCCCCCAACAAGCCCAAAGTTTAGAGCAATATCACCAGCCTCCCATACACGGCACCTGGCCTATGGAATCCTGGGGTTTGCGGTCGAGGGAGGGGCCCCTTTAGGATTCTCGGGCTGAGATCTTTTTGGGCCTCAGAAAATTCCAAACCCCAGAATTCCACAGGAGGTTGAAAGTGGAATAATGGCACTGGGAAACCTTTGGAAAGGTCCTTGGTAAAGCACTCCAGGGTTTTTTTTTTACAATTATTATTCTTGTTGTTATTATTATTATTATTATCATCTGTTATTTCTGCTGTTTAAGTCTTAATGGGTGGTCTTTTTTCTTTGTATGCCACTGCCCTATTTTTCCTAAAAGTGCTGTTAATCTTGTAATTTCCTAGGATACCTGACAGGATTTAAATTTAAGTATTATATCTAAGGTTGTCTTGCTCATCTCTCCGACCGAAGTTTGTGACTTTTTTTCAACATATTTTTGGGAATGGGTTCTCCCCTTAACGTCTTGAAACCAGACACAGGAAATTTACTGTTTCCCATTTTCTTTACCACCTTTTTTTCCTTCTCTGACATGTATGGTTTTACGTGAAAACAAATGGACACTTTGACTAGAGAAAGAGGTACAGTCTATGACAATGCCAGCAAAATAGGGGAAGAATGTTACAACCCCATGGGAAGCAAAGATTATGAGGCTATTTTATGTTCTTCCAAAAAACCCACCCTGCTTTACTTGTCTTATCACAAGTTGGCCAACCATACAGCCCTCGCAGTTCATCTTGCCTTCCCCACCTTAATGCTGGCTGTGCGGGGGTAGCCTCCTTGGCTTTAAAAGTCACCCTTGGGAATTTTAGGGCGTTAAGAGATTTTGGGGTTTAGATCCTTCGCCAATTGTTCCAGCAAAACCAAAATGTTAACTGGTCCTGGGACTTAGCTTGTGGTGCATAGTTATTTAAAAGGATTAAGACTCAGCTTGAGATTCTAGCCTGGCTACAATGCAATTGGGCATTGCACTGCCTGAAATCAGATTCCTTTTCCTAAAATTGCTAGGCCCCCTTTTCCCTTTTTCCTTTTTTTACATGGGGATTGAGACCAAAATGTGTAACTGGAGAGCATCTCAGTATTACTGGAGGGAACCCACATTTCTTGAAGGCCAATGAATGGAAATAGATCTTAATCTCTTACATACATTATACTCAGGAAGCATACACGAGACACGATAATAAAAAAGCAGGATACATTTCGCTTATATGAATTTCAGGAAGCAAACAGCAAGCATCTAAGATTTACCTTTTAGATTTCAGAACATTTCCAATAACAAACAAAAATAAAATTTGAGCTAAAAGTTTTCAGTGCTCAAACAGCATGCATCCAAATCTGTTTTTCTTTTTGGGGTTTTAAGCAAGATTCACACGTGTGTGTATATAATGACAAAAGAGCCTTTCACCTCCCTCGCCCATTCTTCCTCTGGCACATTTCATTCCTTCCATGCCTTTCAGATACCTTTCCGTTTTTCCCTTTCCAAATTTTTGCTGTGCTGGCCTGACATGTGCTTTGGTGGAGGCTTCAAGGAACCGAAGAGGGCAAACTCCTCTGCCGTTTCTACATAAAACTATGGGATGGTGAGGTTCAAAACCAGGGTCTCTAAAGGCAAAGAGTCATAGGACGGGCTTTAAAACTGAAGAACTGCCAGTGTTTTGTGAGGGAGCCACCTTCTTAGCATTAACTGACTCTGCTGGATTTTGGGATATACAAAATGGGAGTGGTATATGATTTCCCCAAAAAACCTCCTAAGACTATAAACTGATTTTAAGGGGGGGGGACTTTTCCCCAAAACGAAAATAGCTAAGTCTGTTCCCCGAAAAAAAACAAAAACTGAATGCATGCTCAGCCTGTTATGCATATAATCTATGTGGACGGTTTTCCTGTAGGGAAACTTTTAGCCCCTCACAGATCCCATCTAGAATATGAGGGGAATGGGCAATGCGCTTTGGTTTATCCAAGACCTCTTTGTTTTGGATAATTCTAAACACCAAGTCTTGAGGGTGAGCATCAGGGTGAGCTAGACCTTCAAGTTCAGTTTGTCTGCAGCTCTGCAGGGGGGGGTGACGTTAGGGTCCAAAAGGGTTTTTGCCCCCCAACAACCCGAGTGTTTCCTTCCTTCCTGCTGGTCTCGTGTCAGTTCCAGCACCAGGTCACCAGTCCCCTTACCTGAGGCTGGGTCCCTTCAGCCCCGAGGCCTCCCCCCTCCGGGGGGAAAATGGCCCCTTTGGGCCAAAAAATCCCCCCTTTGCCAAAAACCTTGTTTTTTAAAAAAAAAAAAAAATTTTTTTTTCCTTTTTTGGGTGGGGAAAATTGCCTTTTTTTGGGGGGGGGCCCTAGGGAAAAAAAACCCCTTTTCCGGGGGGAGTTTAAAAAGTCCAAAAAAAACCCCCTGCAAAGGGGCTTTCCTTTTTCCAACCAATTTTTTAAAAAAAAAGGGAAGGTTTCCTCCTTTTTTTTTCCTCGACTTTTTTCATTTTCTTTTTGGGGGCCTTCCCCACTTTTTCCCCCTTTTGGGGTTTCCTATGCCCCCAATCCCTTTTGGGGCCAAACCTTTTTTTCATTCAAAATTGGGGTTTTTGTCCCTTTTTTAAAAATCATTGTTTTTTTGGGCAAATTTATTTTTTTTAACCCCCTCAAAACTTGGAAGGGCTTCCCCCCCTTTTTTTCCCTACAAAAAGTGAAGGGGTCCCCCCACAAAACACTGGCAGTTTTTTCAGATTTAAGCTTTATTTACTTTTGCCTTTTTAGCCCTGGTCTCTAACCTCACCATCCATAATTTTTTTGTAGAAACGGCAGAGGAGTTTCCTTTCGGTTTTTTGAAGCCTCCACCAAAGCACATGTCGGCCAGGGACACAGAAATCTCCTGCCAGGAAATCACGGAAAGGTATCTGAAAAAGGGATGGGAAGGAATGGGAAATTGCCAGAGGAAGAATGGGGGGGGAGGGGAAAGGGTTTTGTATTTTTTACACCACCTTAAAAATTTTTCCTTTCTGTCCTGAAATATAGAAAAAATTTTGGGTGCATCCTTTAAGGGACCCAAAATTTTTTATCTCAAATTCATTTGTTTTCTTTTGGGAAAAGTTTAAAACTAAAAGGTAAATCTTTAGATGCTTGCTGTTTGTTCCTAAAATTATATGGAAAATTTGTTGTTTTTTAATTTTCTTTCTATGTTTTGCTTTCCTTTTTGTATTAAGAGATTAAGATCTTTTTTCCATTCATTGGCCTTGGGTGCCCGTTTTTAGTAATACTGAGATTCCCCCAGTTAAAATTTTGGTCTCAAAACCACCTGTTAAAAAAAAAAAAAGGGAAAGGGGGAAAACCTTTACAAATTTAGGGGAAAAGGAATCTGATTTTAGGGGGGTAGTCCCCCCAATTGCATTGTAGCCAGGCTGAGAATCTCAAACTGAGTCTTAATCCTTATAAATAACTATGCACCACAAGAATTCCCAAACCCTTTTTTTTAACAATTTTGGGGAAGGCTCCAAAAATTCAACCGCCCAAGGGGGGTTTCTGAGTGGTTCTTCCAACCTGGCATTTCTTCGGGAACTGTCGCTCTTGCTGGCTTTTCCCTTAAAAAAGGGGGGAAGGTTTGGGCCCAGTTCCTTTGTTTTCTTGGCTTTCCACCCAAATGGGAAAGAACGGAATCTTCTCACCCCCCCCCTTTAGGCCCCTTTTATTGAATGAAAATTTCCCAAGCCGGGTTGAAAGGCTCTTTCGTATTTTCCACTTATTTTAAAAACCCGCCTGTTGAAAAATTATCCTCCCTTTAACTAAATTTCCCAAAACTTTGGTTTCCTTAAATTTCTTCAAAAGGAAATCTTCTAAGGTTCTGTTCCTGAAGAAAAATACAACTGCTCCTCTTATATCCATATTCAAATTTAGCCCAGTAAATTAAAAGAAAGACCCCCCTTCATTCCAGAAAGGCAATGTTCCCAAGTAATATAAATTTCCAGTTCATTTTTGGCTTTATACTTAATAAACCAGAAAAAGTTTTCCAATTTCCAAGGGAATCTAAAATATAATCCAAATTCCTTTAATAAAATTAATTTAGTTTTAATCCTTAAAATAATTTCCCCCAAAAGTAAGCGCATAAATTGTATGTTGCCAAACGTTTTTCCTTTCCCCAGACTTTAAAGTTTCCCCCCCCCTTCCGGATTTGTGGTCTTCCCCAAGGGAGCATTCAGGGGGGGAACGCCCAGCCACCCAAACTTTAAAATTGGGAAGAAAAGGGGGAAACAAAGGCTGGGGTTTGTCACAATTTGTTTAACCCAAGATAAAGCAGGGTTAGTTAAACAAACACCCTTTAAACGGGTTAAATGTTTAAATTTCTTCCAAATTTGGGGAAAAGCCTAGAAAAAAACTCTGTTCAAATTTCCATTTGTTTCACAAAAACCATACTTTCCCGAAAAAAAAGGTGGTAAGAAAAATAGGGGTTTCCATTCCCTTCCAAACTTCAAAACCCTTTCTAAAAATCCCAAAAATTTCCGGCTTGGGTGGGGATACAAGACACCTTTAGTTTAAAACCCCCGCTCTGCCCATTTCCCAAAATTAAAAATTTAAAGCCTTTTACAAAATGGGAATCATCAAAAAAAGCAAAGACGAATTGAAGAAAAAAAATGTTATACCTACTGAATCCCGGTTTTTATTATTTATTTGGTCTTAAAGGACCCTTTCCCTTAACGCTAGTGCCTTTATTCCATTTCAATCTGGGAATTTTTTTAAATTCGACCCAAAAGAATTTGGGCTAAATTCCACCCCCCCCAAAAACCCAAAAGGGGGCTACCAGGTCCCTTTAAAGGGGGTATTCTCTCGGGGCTTGTGCTGTGAGGTCTGGGAAAAAGGGTTTAAAACCCGGGGAAAAAAGCCGCTCGGGGTAGTCATTCACACTTGATTATACCCAGTAGTATAATACTGACAGCACAAAAAAGAGTTCAGTTCAAACAAACAGCACTGGGGACAGGAGAAATTAATATAGTTTAGAATCTCCAAATCTGGTGGTAAAGAGCCTGAGAGGAAAAAAAGCTCTGTCTCATCAGTACATATGTCAGCTAATCCCCATAGATTTTTCCTTTAATAAAAAAGCGTCCGTTCACCGCCACTCAATTCTCCCGGGGTCACCCAGTCCCCTTCAGCAAACTCTTCAAAAGCCAGCTGTTGTACTGTAAAACATCCCCATTAAGCTTCCTGTGTCTTGCATGTGTGTCTCGGTTTCCACAAGTCATGCAGCATTTCAGTTTCCAAATGCCCCCTTCGCTCTGTCCAGTCGGCCAACCCCACTGAAATAAATTAGCCTTTGCTACCATAACTTTTGTAACTCAGTCAAGTTCATAGCTTAACGAGACCTGTCAATATTGAAGAGAAACATTTCTCTTTTTATCTTAGGCTACCTGAAGTTGCCTCGGCTTCATTTATTGACTGGTGTTATTTGTGTCTCCTCTTATGGAGGACAGCCCTGTCTGTCTGACTAAATAGGTCTAAATGACCAATATCTTGATTCTAAGTAAAGAATAGTCAAAATATCGATGCTCAGCACTTGGGGCTCACTTCCCGACCCAACCCCCAAACAGGCCAAAGACTGTATTTCTATTAATGGTCTTGCTAAATTGAAAACGGATTTTTAAAAATAACTCTCCAGTTTACTTTTCGTGCTTTTCGTCTCTCATCGGATACAGGAACCTTCCCGGAAAAGTCTTTTTTTAAATCCAAGAGGGGAAAAAAAAAATCGTACTTAAAAAATTTAAAGGATGTCGCTTCTCATCTTCTCTTTAAAAAGTTGGTGGGGATTTTTTGGAAACCGCACGGCTGTGGCAACTCCTCGGTCCCCCAAAATGCCTTCCACTCCCCTAAGGAGACGCCCCGTTGAGGAGCTAGGGTTGCAAATGGACCCCCTCCAAGCTCCCTCCATCCCCCTTTACAGGGAAGGGTGTAAATTGGCCGGATTTGATACACCCTTCTTCCCAGCTAACTTGCACAGCACGACAGCCCAGCTTAGAGCAATATCACCAGCCTCCCATACACGGCACCTGGCCTATGGAATCCGGGGGTTTGCGGTCGAGGGAGGGGCCCCTTTAGGATTCTCAGCTAGAGATCTCTTTGGCCCCAGAAAACTCCAAACCCCAGAATTCCACAGGAGGTTGAAAGTGGAATAATGGCACTAGGACGGTGTAAGGTGGAAAGGTCCTTGGTCAAGCACTCCAGGGTTTTTTTTTTTACAATTATTATTCTTGTTTTATTATTTTATTATTATCATCTGTTATTTCTGCTGCTTAAATCTTGATAGATTTCCGTCTTTTTTTTTTGTATGCCACTGCCCTATTTTTCCTAAAAGTGCTGTTAATCTTGTAATTTCCTAGGATACCTGACAGGACTTAATACGAGTATTTTTATCTCAAGGTTGTCTTGCTCATCTCTCCGAAACCCAGAGGGTCTGTGACTTTGTTCAACATCATCTTTTAGGAATCAGGTATCTGCCTGAAGTCTTTAAAACCCGACACAGGAAATCTACTGATTCATTTTCTTTACCACCTTTTCTTCCTTCTCTACATGTATGGTTTTACGTGAAAACAAATGGACACTTTGACTAGAGAAAGAGGTACAGTCTATGACAATGCCAGCAAAATAGGGGGGAAAAATGTGTACAGACATGGGAAGCAAAGATTATGAGGCTATTTGTATGTTCATTCCAACAAAACCCACCCTGCTTTACTTGTCTTATAAACCAACCATACAGCCCTCGCAGTTCATCTTGCCTTCCCCACCTTAATGCTGGCTGTGCTGGGGTGGGCCCCTTTTTGGCATTAAAGTCACCCTTCAGAATATTTAGGGCGTTAAGAGATTTTAGGTTTTATCTTTGCCAAATTGTTCCAGCAAAAAAAAAATGTTAACTGGTCCTGGGGCTTAAAACTTGTGGTGCATAGTTATTTATAAGGATTAAGACTCAGCTTGAGATTCTCAGCCTGGCTACAAACCCCAAATTTGGGGGGATCTGCACTGCCTGAAATCAGATTCCATTTCCTAAAATTGCTAGGCCTCCTTTCCTTTTCCTTTATTTTACTGTGGATTAGACCAAAATTTGTAACTGGAGAGCATCTCAGTATTACTGGGGGGGAACCCACATTTCTTGAAGGCCAATGAATGGAAATAGATCTTAATCTCTTACATACATTATACTCAGGAAGCAACTGAAACAAATCAAGAAGCAGGATACATTTTGCTTATATGAACTTCAGGAAGCAAACAGCAAGCATCTAAGATTTACCTTTTAGATTTCAGAACATTTCCAATAACAAACAGAATGCAATTGAGACTGAAAGTTTTCAGTGCTCAAACAGCATGCATCCAAATCTGTTTTTCTATATTTCAGGACAGTATAGCAAGATTCACACGTGTGTGTATATAATGACAAAAGAGCCTTTCACCTCCCCCCGCCCATTCTTCCTCTGGCACATTTCATTCCGTTCCAAGCCTTTCAGATACCTTTCCGTGTATTTCCTGGCAGGAGATTTCTGCTGTGCTGGCCCGACATGTGCTTTGGTGGAGGCTTCAAAAAACCCAAGGGGGGAAAAATTTCCTTTTTTTTTTTTTTTTTTTTCAG
>CAOLHI010008342.1:0-10252 GCA_948474755.1 Ctenosaura bakeri | reverse complement strand
ATTAAAGTAGATCTGCCTGCATGAAATCTCATTATCAGTCAATGTTACTTTCTTCTTATTTTGAAAAAATTATGGAACACAGTACTCAGTGATTTAAGAACAGCCACTCACTTCCATTAAGTGTCATTCTGTTTTGCACACCATCTTCTCTGTTCATACTCCAACACCCTTTATATAAAGGATAATTCACACTTTTAACCTTTTTATCTGAGTGCAACCTGCCCAATGTGTTTTGCTGCCTGAAGCAAAAGACAAGATGGTTTCTCCCATTCACACAACCAGTTCCAAAAGGAGATGAACACTGCACTGGGAACTAAATTTTATTGCAACACTATTGATGAGTTAGTATTCATCACTGCCCTCAAGAGAAGCAGACTACTTTAAAGGGCACAGAATAAGCTACCGTACATATGTGCATAAATCAACATTATGTATAAGTTGAGGGCAGGTTTGGGGGCTAAAATTATGGACTTTGATATGACCTGAGGATAAGTTGAGGGTCATTCCGCAGAGAGAAGGAAGTACCAGCACTATTTTAGGAGCCAGCTGCCCCAGGCCACTGTCATGTTCCCACCCAAGGCATTCAAAAGGCGTTTTGCCATTCTGCTCAGAGAAGGGGATGGTTCCTTTTTTTTATATATATAGAAGTTAAGATATTGTATTAACTGTTATTTAACAAAAGAGGAATCAACCCTTATCTGAGTGGTGAAAGGTGAGAACTTAGTCTGTCCTAGGAGAGCTGAAGAGAGGCACTGACCCCCTCTATTCTCTCAGCACTCCTTTGAGAGGAAGCACCATTTTCCTGCCCAGGCATTCAAAAAGTCCAGAAGCAGCACCATGGCAGAGACAGCAGAAGGGTTCAGTGTTTCTTTTAGGTTCTCCTGAGATGGACTAAGGCATCACCTTTTGTCACTCTGATCAGAGAAGGGGATGGTTCATTTTCTGATAAGAGTTAAGGTACAGTACTTAACACTGACCCATGAATAAATCGACCCAGGGTTTTTGGGTCAATCTTTTGACTAAAATTTTTAGGCCTATACATGAATATATACAGTATATGACACACATAGCTGCATCCTTAAGCAGAAAGGAATGACAAGCAAAAGACTACTGTAGCTCCTCAGCATCCACTGGAGCCAGCCCTGTGTTCCTGTTTTAAAACACTGATTTCAATACATTATGCATGAAAATGCATGCTATCACTTAAGCTAAGCTATGCAATATTTATTAACACATTTATTGATATATCAATTCAAAACTTAATGTGAATTGGCTATAGCTTCCTTTTTTTAAAAAAACCCCAATAGTTACAAGTATTAATTAATTAACTAATTAACATGTTTTGACCCCACCATCTATCTGACCTCAGGGCAACACACAATAAAATCAATTTAATAAATGTAAAACAGTATAAATAATTACAACAATTTTAAAGGGGGAACATTAATTCACAAATTAATAGACAGATTTAAAAAGTTAAAATAGTTTTGAATGAATTATAGGCATATGCATGGGAGGGTTTTTATAAAACTGGTCAGTTCTCAAAAGCTCTCATAAACAATCATGTCATAGCAGTGCTGGCATCATTTGGGTGTCCAAGGGGAGGATGTTTCAGAGAGGGCCCTCTCCCATGTCCTTCCTTGGAAGTATGCCACCCTGACTGATAGGACACAGAGGAAGGTTTCACTCGCAAATCTTAAACCATTGACAGATGCATAGAGGTTAGCCTTATCACTTCAATGTTAAAAATACACTAGGCTGGAAAATCAAAATAAAGTATACCTGCATTAATTCATCATTCTATACCCCATACCACCCTGCAAGTGTGCACAGGATAAAAATCTCAACTTCAAAATATTATTTTTAAAATGTACTATGTAACAGGGGAAAAAATCTAGTATGCGTCATCCATATGCCACGTATCCCAGGGTTGATTACTAAAAAAAAACTTAGAACATTAGCACCCTTGTGTGCTTCAGACAAACACTGTGTACTTCAGACAGACATCAATATTTGTCATTGAAAAAAAATCCTATAATCCAGAATCCTATCTCACAATGTGGCACAATATCTGTCCCCCAAGCTCTTTTGAATTAGTTTAATTTACTATTGTTACAGATATTATTTTTAAGAGAAACTGTCCTATTTAATAGGCGGATAATCTCTTTTAAGGAACTGATAATTTCTAAGAAAGTAATGACAATTAACATTAGATGTGACCTAATATGTAACATAAGAACATATGCCTTTGCGTCTGTACAGGTTATTAGGAGATTTAGAGCACTGCTGTGTTACCAAATGCTACACGTTTTTCTTTGCCAAGCGAGGCAAAGGCTCCAGTATCAAGCATTATTAAAATGGCTGGATCCTGTTTCATACTTTGGCGATACCACAGATTTCCCTATTCAGAAAAGCTTGCTATGCATCCAACACAATAGTGAAGGGCATTAAGCACTCAAGTGGAACAGTACATCAACATGGCCCTGGTCCTGTTTTTGAAAATCCTTCCACCTTTCAGATAACAACGACAGTAACAATACACTGGGACTTCATGCTCTGAATCATAGCTCACTTGACCCAATGCAAACTTTCTACAGATGGTCCTTCAAATTTGCAGGTTTCATTGTTGTGGATTTGATTATTCACTGATTATTTGCTGCTGTCTCCACTGCTGCTTCATGCCATTTTTAATAATGTCTGCAAGCCTTGCAAGACTGAGAGACTGCAAACAAGGAAGTTCCTATTAAAAATGGCATAAGGCAGCAGTGGAGGTGGTAGCAAGCCCCATCAGATTTCTCCTTCTGCCTTGTGAGGGAACCCTGATGCCACAAAGACACCTACAATGGGTTGAATACATAGATCATACTTTTTTGAGTGTTAAATATGGTTTTTTGGGGGCTAGAGTTATTCAGAGTTTTTCCACTTTCACGGGGGTCCTGTGCCTCTAACCACATTGTATGTGGAGGGACGGCTGTATAATCAGAGTTTAGATATAGCATGCACCTGAGCATTCTTACACCTTCCTTCTTTTTCCTTTTTCTGTTCTATTACAAATTTGAACCATAGTGCTCTGTGACATCTGTGCTGTTATTACTGCTGACCACAGGTTCCAATTCGCAATTATTTGATTCAACACATTCATTTCAGCATATTTAATTTGAGGGTTCTCTTGAACATAGTACTGAATGAAGAAGCCTAGCTTCTAAAACTGGCCAAAAATTCTGCTAGGCAGTTTTGCAAACACAGGCTTATCTGAGGAGAATACATCTTTCCTCAGTGGTTTATGGAATAGTTGCACCCAGGTCAGACTATTATGTTGTGCTCTCTGGCAGACTGCCTTTAAAGCTGGTTCAGAAGCTTTGAATGGGGCAGAATTTATGGCCAATCAAGAACTGGTAAAGATCAGGTGCTTCGATTATAGCTAAGTACTTGGTTTAACATAACTGTTTGCTGGATCAGGACCAGGTCAGACCTAAAGTCTAGTTTTAATCTGTAAAGTTGTAGCTGGTTTGGGACTAAGTTTTCTTTAATCATAGTACAGAATACCCACCAGGGAGAATAAGACTGATAGGCACAAAAGACAGTGTTGTTGTTTTTTTCTTGATTTGTTTTACATTATGTTGCCAACTGGGGTATATCATGTCCCATTACTACAAATTTTAGCCTTAAAGAAATATTTTTCTTTTGCATTCTCTTAACAAGGTTTGGTCAGGGTGTTAAACTAGAACTCTTGGTTGTCATTCTTTATTGGATTTCAGTATTGTAATAAGTCAGTTAATTTTTGTGTGTGTGTTGCTTATGGTTCTTACTTATGTTTTAGAAATATTATAGATTGAAACTTCATTGTTATTTATTCTGTGCATCACTGATTCTTAAACTCGAGGCCCCCAGAGGTTCATGGACTTCAGTTCCTAGGAGTCCCACTCAGTATCTCAAGTACAAGATTCTGGGAACTGAAATCCAACAGCACAGGTGGTTGTTGTATATTCAAAACTGTTTGGGAAGTGTTTTTACACTACAATTCATCCTCTATTTAAAATACATGTATAATCTATATTCAGCTAAGACTTTCAGCTGAAATCAACATACATTTACAACATGATTTCAGAAATGCTGTTTCAGTGTAAAAGGGTGTAACAGTTTTCTATGGTCCCTGGAGGTTGATGCTACAGTGCAGTTTCCAGGCTTTCCCTTCTATAATAAAGAAGACAAAAAGAACAACAGGGGAAAAAATGGTCTGGCTGAAAGTAAACATAACAGAAACAGTCCTTCCTTCTTCGAACTGTCATCCATATTTTGCCTTAGAGAACAGTGCAAGTGAAGAAAGGAAATTAAGACTTTTTATGTATGTTTTTTGGTGATTGAAGTCCCTTACATACTTGGTAGGGGTAAGGTTTAACCAAGGAGTGGGCAACTGTGGATGGCCAGGGGGATGTGTTAGCATGTCAGGCGACCATGGAGGGCTGCACTCCCCCCAAGTTTTGCAAAACTTTGTTTTGAACTCTGTGGACTCCAGGAGGGCTCCAAACATGGTGGGAATGCCATCAACACCTCTTATAGGGCATTTTTTATCTGTGGGAGGCCACAGGGATGACAAAAAGAATCCTGGGGACTGCATGTGCCCACAACCGCACTTTGCTCTGCTGTGTTTTACACAATCAGTATATGAACTCTCTCCCTTCCTTTCTTCCTGTTAACAGCTGTATCCAAATGAAATTGTGGCCTTACATTTCCATCTACAATTTCTGAGTCTAGCTTCTCTTTTTAGGTGCAAGGTGCAATGGAAAATACTGCTGTCAGTTGTGTGCATTTCAGTGGGCTGCTATAAATGTCAATTTGGTACTGCCAAATATTACTGGAAATGTTATGATTGCATTGTTACAGAAAATGCTATGCTAGAATTTACAGCAAAAACCTATGAATGTTCACACAAAGTTAAGTCTCACCGAGTTCAAAGGGGCTTACTCCCAAAGAAGAGTGCAAAGGATGCAGCCTTAGCAAACTAGTTATACACAATGTTTAATTCCTGTACAGAATATTGTTTCACTGGCTCAGGAGATCTAAGATTGGACCTACATCATTAGCAGGTATAACCTGAGGAAGGGATCACTCTGTAAATTAATTCTTGGTTTCTAAGGTTTGAAGTAAACAAAATAAAGTAAAAAATTTCAGGTCAGGACACTTTATTTTCTAGTGCTAAAATCCAAGTACAGGCTGCCTTACCACCATTATCATAGGTTCAGCATTCACAGATTTGATTATTAGTAGGTTATTTTATTTTATCCTATTTATTTTAAAAAAATTCTTACTGTATCTGCCCTTGCCATGAGAAAAATATGTTCTCTTTAGGAATCTTTAGATTCTCCAGTACAATTCTATGTTCCACTTAAATCAGAAGTGGGCCATAGAGTTGCGTTGGAGGACCAAAAGATTCCAATAGTTCTCTAGGCACTGCCATTTCCTCCAGCATGACTCTTTGGCCCACTTTCGCCAGAGGCTGACCATAGAATTGCTCTGGGGGACTTAGAGATTCCTAGAGAAATCGTCTCAGGTTAAGAAAAAGCATTCTCAGATTTTATTTTTATTTGCAATGTTTCCATTTTCACAGGGGTCTTCCGCCCCTAACCCCCAAAAAAGTGGAGGGCTGACAGTATTGGTAATTCCTACCTTTGGGGGTTTAACAAAGATTTTGAACATTGAATGTTCAGGAGGCACTCACAAGATCAGAACATCCTACCATAAAATAGTTCTTATTTAAATTTCTAATCCAACCTCCAGTTACAAATCCCATTAGATGAAAGAGCCATTAAAAGATATGTGTTCATGTAAATTAAAATACCTTGGTTGATCAATTACTTAAAGCTACTTGAACCTGGCCCAAAAAAGTCAGACAACTTCTAGAAAATAACTTATGCATTTGAGCATAAGGACAGAGATCAAATTGAGAACAACAACAACAAAAGAATAAAAATGGAATTGGAAATCAAAAGTATCTTCTACTTCCTCTGTAATGTGTACTATTAGTGTGTCAACTGCAGAACTACATGATAAAAATGAATTACAGCTGGATCAGTATAGGGAAACAGGAGTTAAGGAAGATGAATGGAAGAATAAACAGGAAAGGAACACAGCTGTTGAATAGATCTTTTCTTTTCTACAGAGCAATGTGCAATGATTGCCATTCTCACTTTTTAGACCTTATCAGAGTGTTGGAATCATACTTAATGTGGTCCATCTGCTTTGCTTTTGCTACAAAAATTAATGGCAAACATAAAATGTAGCTTGCCTTTCATCTCTTTTCCTCTACTCCAGAGTCAAATACAAATATTGACTAAATTGAAAGAAAAACACACAGCTGACTGGTTTGGCAGGTCTTCAGAATTTAACTGTTTTTGCCTCAATATTTCCACACTGAAAGGAAGTGTAACCTGGACAGGGTTACAGAAAGGAGAGTCAAAAGTAAGATTGGCTTGCCTCTTTCAACCCACAAGCCAAATTTCTGATAAAGTCTGGGGAAGGTGTCACATTGCAAGGGGGCACGAAAGACAAAATAGTGGGGCCAAAAAGGAGTCTTTTTTTCAAAGCACTGAAATGAGTTTCTGGTGGATCCCTGTTTTGAAAAAAAGAAGTCTGTGCAAGATGAAAAAAAGCAAACTCCTTTCACTTCCACAATACCCTGGTAAATCCTAGCACAAGGGACACACTTGGTATGATATAATTTACTCCATGACTTGCGATACAGGTGGAGATGGAGTCTAGGCTATTGCTTTCTGAAAAACAGGGTACCAACATCCTAAATTTTGGGATACAAAGGAAGCATGAGACTTGAGGGAAAGAGAGACACAGATAATGAGCTGAAGGTAAATTGATAAAATGTGTCTGAAAGAAAACAGCTCATGCTAATGATGGGAGTCTTATGATGATGACATCATTGGAGGAGACATGAATGCACAAAGAGAATTCTGAGGATTATGGAAACCCAAATCTGGGCAGGACACGTGTGTGGAAGAAACAGAGAATATATGTGTCAAGCAAAACTTTGGCAGACAGGCCATTAGTATCAATTGTGTTTTACATGCATGAGCATATATGTTGAGCTGACTTGGGTTCAGTTCTCTGCTCTTTAATACTAGTATACATGCAATATGAGGAAACTGACTTTTATTTTAAACTGACATACTGAAGCCATATCTTAATAATTCATATTGCAAAGATTTCCATTTTCAAAAATTAACAAATTGTTCACTGATTGAAAATAGCATGTAAGGAAAGAGTCCCTCTTTCAAAGAAAGAAAGAAAGAAAGAAAGAAAGAGGGTGAGTGGGAGGGAGGGAGGATCTGGATTTTAGAGTACTGCTGCTTGCTTTCACTATGATAGCAAATACTTGCGTTTACTTAACATTTAAGTAAATATTTAACTTATATAACAAAATGTTTGCCATACTCTTAAATGTTATACTATCATAACAAATAAATACTTAATAAATTCTATCAAGGTAGGAAGACCATAATAGTTGGAATGCTCCCCACAAAACGGGAGGCCCAGACGTCTGATGTGAATTCCAAACATTCACTTAAAGCAACAAGTTGTACCTTTAGAAATAACATCTTTTTGAAAGCAATTCAAAAATGAGGATATTTTCTTCTTTTAATTTACTTTTGATATATGGCTGTGAGAAAAAAAATCAAAGAGAGAGAGAAAAATGTAAATAGGTGATTCCACTGATTTTTATCAAGAAGCTCTAGGAAAGATTTTTTTTAAAAAGAACAGAAATCCCTTGTGGGACATCTGTGAAGAGTCTTACTGCTAACATTTTGCTAAAGGCATCTACATTTGCCAGGTGGTGATGAAACTTTGCTTGAAGGAAACAGTTCTTGCTAAGATGTACCATCGTTACAAACTTTAAAAGAATTATAATCACAAGCCAGGTTCCATATGCTTACGTCAAGACAGGAAATGTATTTTAAATAATATTTTTTTAAAAAAATATTGATTACAGATATCTCTCAGTTAACAAAGTAGATGTGTTCCTAGGCATTATTTCTTAAACAGAAAATTTAGCAGCAGAGGCAGAATTAACATGGAAAGAATAGTGAGAGGTTTCTACACCACAAAGAAAAAGAAGGCTTCGACATCTTTCAGGATTTAAAAAAAAAAAACAACCCACAAGGTAACAATGTGTAGATACGAAATGAAACCAAGTCAAGTAACTCTTGCATAAGTAAACTAAAACACTATGACCATTCTAAAGAGCACCTGAAGGCTTCTTCTAAAATGCATCTGGTTTTCTTTCACCAGCCCCCCCCCGCCTTTTCTTCTGATTTCCTCTTTTGGTGCCCAAACTTATAAATCTCTGTATTTTTAACGTGATATGGGGTAGCTGGTGAGACAGGCTCTCCTTTTCTTTCAGTTTTGCTGTTTATACATTATTAGTGAGGGATTCTGGAAGCAATTGTTGTTTACCTTGCCTGCTGGAAGCAGACACGTATAGATTGGCTAGAATAGAATCTCATACTTTCCCAGCTAAAACTCTGCTTTCTGCATTGTTTATTATGGACATGCTGATGCAATCCAACACCAAGTCTGTGTTTTTTTTTCAGACCTCCTTCATCATCTTTGTGATATCATTGCTGCTAAAAAAAACCATTCCAGCTAGACAGAGGATGAGAAGTAAAGGTAGTGAGGTTCAGCAGACATAAAAAGAATCTGTAAAAAGGATTTTCACTGTCAAGGGATTAGTTAACTGAGATATGCTTGCATAGCAAGTTATTTCTTTTTAAAAAAACAGCCCAGTTGATTCATTCTGCTTACAGCCTGTTTTTCCTGCATGGCTTTCAATGTAGCATGCAGAGTTCTCTATGCTGTTTTATCCTCCAATCAATTTATGAGGTATCTTTGGCTGAGACTGGTCCAAGATGAGCAACAGAAACCGAACTTAATGTTCAAGCCAAGGCTTCCCAGTTTTAATCTTATTGTCCAACCACTATTACATCATGCTAGCTCCAGTTTAAAATGAAATTTGAACTGAATACAAAATGGTAAAGAGATTACGTGTCAATTGTAAAATTATGACTGCCTTCATCAAATCAATGCCTGTTTTGTTTCTGTATTTTCAGTCAGATGTCATGGCTCAAACATGGTCTGCCCATCAGAAATATTCTGTGGGCTTCCTCTTCTCTCTCCTCTGTTCATGCTAATTTCTTCCTTCATGGTTTATGGCAATCAGAGTTTTCTGTGATATTCACATGGAAAAAACTCTGATTACTGCCAAAATTATTTTGGTTACTGCCACACAAACCTTCAATCCAGACTTTGAAACTGCGGTTTGTTCCAAGTGTGGTTTGAAGGCAACACCATAATCTGCTGAAACTGCTTTAGATTATCCAGATATATGATGCACAGAGACCGTAGTTACTTCAGTAAAAAACATAAAAGGAGAAAATGGTTAGAGACAGATGAAACACAAGAAGGTACATCATAGCAAGACAGCTTTCTTAACAAAATGTATATGGCAAACAACAAATTAAGGATGACACAAAAATTAGGATGTCCCTTTACATGGTACAAAAATATAACCTACCAAAAACACTGAATGCCAATTTCAAGAAAATCTTTAATCAATAAAGTTTCAAAGTAAGCTATCACATCAGGTAGAAGCACCAATGAAATCAAGGAATACTTAGAAAATTATAAAGTGAAGCAAGAATAAATACATTTTACAAAGATAAGCTAGTCTACATTTTCAAAACATGAAACTGTTGTTAGAATACTGTAAAAATCTGTGTTGTGTTGGACTTCCGGTTCCGCAATGGCGAAGAGTAGGTGACTCTCTCCGGCTCCGGAGAGAATCTACCACGTTTCACGACAGGGGAGGATCAGCGAAATAGCAGATACCTCCAAAAGTTCTCTGGAAAGTAGAGAACTCGAATGGGGCCGCGGAGACCTGTTTCCTTTCTCGCTCGAGTGTGAGGATACCAGCATATCACCTCGATCGGGAGAGAGGAGGTCGGATGGCAGCCATCGTCGTGGAAGGTAGCTGTACTTGTATACAGCGTTTCTTGGTCGCGGAATTTTAAAACCCACTTGATCGTCTTGTCTCTGGGCGATCCACTCAAATCGGGAAAGGTATTGTTAATCCTGCAAATAAGGGATATCTACATCTTTATCCACTTTTTCTCTTTTCTTTCTTTTTGGAATTGGTAGCAGTGTGATTACAGAGAACTTTTCGTGTCGGATTAAGTTGGGACATTGT
>CAOLHI010008340.1:0-10448 GCA_948474755.1 Ctenosaura bakeri | reverse complement strand
TGCTCTGGGTTCTTAGGTAAAGAAGAGCAGCCCTGCTTAGCTCCATGCTCTCTAGGCCTAGTGACTACTAAGAGACCTTCCTCCCATTCCAACTGCTATTGCTGTGGCTTCTGAGGCAACGAAGAGCAGCCATTCTTAGCTCCATGGTCTCTCGGCCCAGTGACTGGTGAGAGGCCTTCCTCCCATTCCAACTGCCATTGCTCTGTCTTCTGAGGAAAAGAAGAGCAGGCATGCTTAGCTCCGTGGTCTTCTGGCCTATTGACTGGTGAGAGGCCTTCGTCCCATTCTTACTGCCATTGCTCTCGCTTCTGAGGCAAAGAAGAGCAGCCATGCTTAGCTCTATGGTCTCTCGGCCTAGTGACTGGTAAGAGGCCTTCCTCCCATTCCTGCCATTGCTCTGGTTTCTGAGGCAAAGAAGAGCAGCTGTGCCTAGCTCCATTTTCTCTCGGCCTAGTGACTAGTGAGAGGCCTTCCTCCCATTCTAACTGCCATTCATCTGTCTTCTGAGGCAAAGAAGAGCAGCCTTGCCTAGCAACACGGTCTCTCGACCCAGTGATTTGTAAGAGGCCTTCGTCCCATTCTAACTGCCATTCATCTGGCTTCTCAGGCTAAGAAGGACAGCCACGCTTACGTCGATGCTCTCTCGGTCTAGTGACTGGTGAGAGGCCTTCCTTCAATTCCAACTGCCATTTCTCTGGGTTCTGAGGCAAAGAGGAGCAGCCATGCTTACCTCCATCGTCTCTCGGCCTAGTGACTGGTAAGAGGCCTTCCTCCCAATCCAACTGCCATTCCTCTGGCTTCTGAGGCAAAGAAGAGCAGCCCTGCCTAGCTCCGTGGTCTCTTCGCCCAGTGACTGGTGAGAGGCCTTCCTCCCATTCCAACTGCCATTGCTCTGGCTTCTAAGCCAAGGAAGAGCAGCCATATTTAGCTCTATGGTCTCTCGGCCTAGTTACAGGTAAGAGGCCTTCCTCCCATTCCAACTGCCATTCATCTCGCTTCTGAGGCAAAAAAGAGCAGCCATGCTTAGCTCCATGATATCTCGGCCCAGTGACAGGTAAGAGGCCTTCCTCCAATTCCAACTGCCATTGCTCTGACATCTGAGGCAAAGAAGAGCAGCCATGTTTAGCTCCATGGTCTCTCGGCAGAGTTACTGGTAAGAGGCTTTCCTCCCATTCCAACTGCCATTGCTCTGGCTTCTGAGGCAAAGAAGAGCAGCCCTGCCTTGCTCCATGTTCTCTCGGCCCAGTGACTGGTAAGAGGCCTTCCTCCCATTCCAACTGCCATTGCTCCGGCTTCGGAGGCAAAGAAGAGCAGCCATGCTTACCTCGATCGTTTCACGGCCTAGTGACTGGTGAGAGGCCTTCCTACCATTCCAACTGCCATTGCTGTGGTTTCTGAGGCAAAGAAGAGAAGCCATGCTTACCTGCATCGTCTCTCGGCCTAGTGACTGGTGAGAGGCCTTCCTCCCATTCCAACTGCCATTCCTCTGGCTTCTAAGGCAAAGAAGAGCAGGAGTGCCTAGCTCCATGGTCTCTCGGCCCAGTGACTGGTGAGAGGCCTTCCTCCCATTCCAACTGCAATTCCTCTGGCTTCTGAGGCAAGTAAGAGCAGCGATGCTTAGCTCCCTGGTCTCTCGGTCTAGTGACTGGTGAGAGGCCTTCCTCCCATTCCAACTGCCATTGCTCAGGCGTCTGAGGCAAAGAAGAGGAGTGGTGTCTAGCTCCATGGACTCTCGACACAGTGACTGGTGAGCGACCTTCCTCCCATTTGAACAGCCATTGCTCTGACTTCTGAGGCAAAGAAGAGCAGGCGTGCCTAATTCCATGGTCTCTGGTCCCTGTGACTGATAAGAGGCCTACCTCCCATTCCAACTGCTATTGCTCTAGCTTCTGAGGTAAGAAGAGCATCCATGCTTAGCTCCATGGTCTCTCAGCCCAGTAACTACTGAGAGGCCTTCCTCCTATTCCTACTGCCATTGCTCTAGCTTCTGTAGCAAAGAGAATAAGCCATGCTTAGCTCCATTGTCTCTCGGCCTATTTACTGGTAAGAGGCCTTCCTCCCATTCCAACTGCCATTGCTCTGGCTTCTGAGGCAAAGAAGAGCAGCCATGCTTATCTCCATGGTCTCTCGGCCTAGTGATTTGTAAGAGGCCTTCCTCCCATTCCAACTGCCATTGCTCTGGCTTCTGAGGCAGAGAAGAGCAGCCATGCCTAGCTCCATGGTCTCTCGGTCTAGTGACTGGTGAGAGGCCTTCCTCCATTCCAACTTCCATTGCTCTGGCTTCTGAGGCAAAAAGAGCAGCCGTGCCTAGCACTATGGTCTCTCGGCCTAGTGACTGGTAAGAGGCCTTCCTCCCATTCCAACTGCCATTGCTCTGGCTTCTGAGGCAAGAAGAGCAGCCATGCTTATCCCCCTGGTCTCTCGGTCTGTGACTGGTGAGAGGCCTTCCTCCCATTCCAACTGCCATTGCTCTGGCTTCTGAGGCAAAGAAGAGGAGCCATGATTAGCTCCAGGGACTCTCGGCCAATGACTGGTGAGGGGTATTCCTCCATTCCAACTGCCATTGCTCTGGCTTCTGAGGCAAAGAAGAGCGGGCTGTGCCTACTCCATGGTCTCTGGCCCTGTGACTGATAAGAGGCCTACCTCCCATTCCAACTCCCTATTCCCTCTGGCTTCTGAGGAAAAGAAGAAGCCCTCCCTTAGCTCCATGGTCTCTCGCCCAGTGACTACTGAGAGGCCTTCCTCCATTCCTACTGCCATTGCTCTGGCTTCTGAGCCAAGAGAAGAGCAGCCATTTAGCTCCATTGGTCTCTCGACCTATTTACTGGTAAGAGGCCTTCCTCCCATTCCAACTGCCATTGCTCTGGCTTCTGAGGCAAAGAAGAGCAGCCATGCTTATCTCCATGGTCTCTGGGCCCCTAGTGATTTGTAAGAGGCCTTCCTCCCATTCCAACTGCCATTGCTCTGGCTTCTGAGGAAAGAGAAGAGCAGCCATGTTTAGCTCCATGTGTCTCTCGGTCAAAGTGACTGGTGAGAGGCCTTCCTCCTATTCCAACTTCCATTGCTCGGGTCTTCTGAGGAAAAAGAGCAGCCGTGCCTCGCTCTATGATCTCTCGGCCAAAGTGACTGGTGAGAGGTCTTCCACCTATTCCAACTGCCATTGCTCTGGCTTCTGAGGCAAAGAAGAGCAGCCATGCTTATCTCCATGGACTCTCGGCCCTGTGACTGGTAGAGGCCTTCCTCCCATTCCAACTGCCATTGCTCTGGCTTCTGAGGCAAAGAAGGCAGCCATGCTTAGCTCCATGGTCTCTTGGCCAAAGTGACTGGTGAGAGGCCTTCCTCCCATTCCAACTGCCATTGCTCTGGCTTCTGAGGAAGAAGAGCAGCTGTGCCTAGCTCCATGTCTCTCAGCCCAGTGACTGGTAAGAGGCCTTCCTCCCAATCCAACTGCCATTCCTCTGGCTTCTGAGGCAAAGAAGAGAAGCCCTGCCTAGCTCCGTGGTTCTTGGCCCAGTGACTGGTGAGAGGCCTTCCTCCCATTCCAACTGCCATTGCTCTGGCTTCTAAGCCAAGGAAGAGCAGCCATATTTAGCTCTATGGTCTCTCGACCTAGTTACAGGTAAGAGGCCTTCCTCCCATTCCAACTGCCATTGATCTCGCTTCTCAGGCAAAAAAGAGCAGCCATGCTTAGCTCCATGATATCTCGGCCCAGTGACAGGTAAGAGGCCTTCCTCCAATTCCAACTGCCATTGCTCTGACATCTGAGGCAAAGAAGAGCAGCCATGTTTAGCTCCGTGATCTCTCGGCCTAATGACTGGTGAGAGGTCTTCCACCTATTCCAACTGCCATTGCTCTGTCTTCTAAGGCAAAGAAGAGCAGCCATGCTTAGCTCCATGATCTCTCGGCCTAATGACTGGTGAGAGGTCTTCCACCTATTCCAACTGCCATTGCTCTGGCTTCTGAGGCAAAGAAGAGCAGCCATGCTTAGCTCCATGGACTCTCGGCCTAGTGACTGGTAAGAGGCCTTCCTCCCATTCCAACTGCCATTGCTCTGGCTTCTCAGGCAAAGAAGGCAGCCATGCTTAGCTCCATGGTCTCTTGGCCTAGTGACTAGTGAGAGGCCTTCCTCCCATTCCAACTATCATTGCTCTGCCTTCTGAGGCATAGAAGAGCAGCTGTGCCTAGCTCCAAGGTCTCTCGGCCCAGTGACTGGTGAGAGGTATTCCTCCAATTCCAACTGCCGTTGCTCTCGCTTCTGAGGCAAAGAAGAGCAGCCATGTTTAGCTCCTTGTTCTTTCGGCCTAGTAACTGGTCGGAGGCCTTCCTCCCATTCCAACTGCCATTGCTCTGGCTTCTGAAGCAAAGAAGAGCAGCCATGCTTAGCTCCATGGTATCTCGGCCTAGTGACTGGTGAGAGGCCTTCCTCCCATTCCATCTGACATTGCTCTCGCTTCTGATGCAAAGAAGTGCAGCCGTGCTTAGCTTGACGGTCTCTCGGCCTAGTGACTGGTGAGAGGCATTCCTCCCATTCCAACTGCCATTGCTCTGGCTTCTGAGGCAAAGAAGAGCAGCCGTGCCTTGCTACATGGTCTCTCGGCCTAGTGACTGGTAAGAGGCCTTCCTCCCAAACCAACTGCCATTCCTCTGGCTTCTGAGGCAAACAAGAGCAGCCCTGCCTAGCTCCGTGGTCTCTTTCCCAGTGACTGGTGAGAGGCCTTCCTCCCATTCCAACTGCCATTGCTCTGGCTTCTATGCCAAGGAAGGGCAGCCATATTTAGCTCTATGGTCTCTCGGCCTAGTTACAGGTAAGAGGCCTTCCTCCCATTCCAACTGCCATTGATCTCGCTTCTGATGCAAAAAAGAGCAGCCATGCTTAGCTCCATGATATCTCGGCCCAGTGACAGGTAGGAGGCCTTCCTCCAATTCCAACTGCCATTGCTCTGACATCTGAGGCAAAGAAGAGCAGCCATGTTTAGCTCCATGGTCTCTCGGCAGAGTTACTGGTAAGAGGCTTTCCTCCCATTCCAACTGCCATTGCTCTGGCTTCTGAGGCAAAGAAGAGCAGCCCTGCCTTGCTCCATGTTCTCTCAGCCCAGTGACTGGTGAGAGGCCTTCCTCCCATTCCAGCTGCCATTGCTGTAGTTTCGAAGGCAAAGAAGAGAAGCCATGCTTACCTGCATCGTCTCTCGGCCTAGTGACTGGTGAGAGGCCTTCCTCCCATTCCAACTGCCATTCCTCTGGCTTCTGAGGCAAGGAAGAGCAGCGATGCTTAGCTCCCTGGTCTCTCGGCCCAGTAACGGGTGAGAGGCCTTCCTCCCATTCCAACTGCCATTGCTCTGGCTTCTTCAGCAAAGAGAATAAGCCATGCTTAGCTCCATGGTCTCTCGGCCTATTTACTGGTAAGAGACCTTCCTCCCATTCCAACTGCAATTGCTCTGGCTTCTGTGGCAGAGAAGAGCAGCCATGCCTAGCTCCATGGTCTCTCGGCCTAGTGACTGGTGAGAGGCCTTCCTCCCATTCCAACTTCCATTGCTCTGGCTTCTGAGGTAAAAAGAGCATCCGTGCCTCGCTCCATGGTCTCTCGGCCTAGTGACTGGTAAGTGGCCTTCCTCCCATTCCAACTGCCATTGCTCTGGCTTCTGAGGCAAAGAAGAGCAGCCGTGCTTACCTCCATCATCTCTCTGCCCAGTGACTGGTGAGAGGCCTTCCTCCCATTCCAACTGCCATTCCTCTGGCTTCTGAGGCAAGGAAGAGCAGCGATGCTTAGCTCCCTGGTCTCTCGGCCCAGTAACGGGTGAGAGGCCTTCCTCCCATTCCAACTGCCATTGCTCTGGCTTCTTCAGCAAAGAGAATAAGCCATGCTTAGCTCCATGGTCTCTCGGCCTATTTACTGGTAAGAGACCTTCCTCCCATTCCAACTGCAATTGCTCTGGCTTCTGAGGCAGAGAAGAGCAGCCATGCCTAGCTCCATGGTCTCTCGGCCTAGTGACTGGTGAGAGGCCTTCCTCCCATTCCAACTTCCATTGCTCTGGCTTCTGAGGTAAAAAGAGCAGCCGTGCCTCGCTCCATGGTCTCTCGGCCTAGTGACTGGTAAGTGGCCTTCCTCCCATTCCAACTGCCATTGCTCTGGCTTCTGAGGCAAAGAAGAGCAGCCGTGCTTACCTCCATCATCTCTCTGCCCAGTGACTGGTGAGAGGCCTTCCTCCCATTCCAACTGCCATTCCTCTGGCTTCTGAGGCAAAGAAGAGTGGGCGTGCTTAGCTCCATGGTCTCTCGGCCTAGTTACTGGTAAGAGGCCTTCCTCCCATTCCAACTGCCATTTCTGCGGCTTCTCGGGGAAAGAAGAGCAGCCATGCCTAGCTTCATGGTCTTGGCCCAGTGACTGGTAAGACGCCTTCCTCCCATTCCAACTGCCATTCCTCTGGCTTCTGAGGCAAAAAGGGTAGCCGTGCTTACCTCCATCATCTCTCGGCCCAGTGACAGGTGAGAGGCCTTCCTCCCATTCCAACTGCCATTCCTCTGGCTTCTGAGGTAAAAAGAGCAGCCGTGCTTAGCTCCATGGTCTCTCGGCCCAGTAACTGGTGAGAGGCCTTCCTCCCATTCCACCGGCAATTCCTCTGGCGTCTCAGGCAAATAAGAGCAGCCATGCCTAGCTCCATGGTCTCGGACCAGTGACTGGGAAGAAGCCTTCCTCGAATTTAAACTGCCATTGCTCTAGCTTCGGACGCAAAGAAGAGGAGCCGTAATTAGCTCCATGGTCTCTCGGCCCAGTGACTGGTGAGAGGCCTTCCTCCCATTCCTACTGCCATTGCTCTAGCTTCTGAGGCAAAGAAGAGCGGCCAAGCTTAGCTCCATGGTCTCTCGGACTAGTGACTGGTTAGAGGCCTTCCTCCCATTCAAACTGCCATTGCTATGGCTTCTTAGGGAAAGAAGAGCAGCCGTGCCTTGCTCCATGTTCTCTCGGCCCAGTGACTGGTGAGAGGCCTTCCTCCCATTCGAACTGCCATTCCTCTGGCTTCTCAGGCAAAGTAGAGCAGCCATGCTTAGCTCCATGTTCTCTCGGTCTAGTGACTGGTAAGAGGCCTTCCTCCCATTCCAACTGCCATTGCTCCAGTTTCTGAGGCAAAGAAGAGCAACCATGCTTACCTCGATCGTCTCTCTGCCTAGTGACTGGTGAGAGGCCTTCCTTCAATTCCAACTGCCATTGCTCTGGGTTCTGCGGCAAAGAGGAGCAGCCATGCTTACCTCCATCGTCTCTCGGCCTAGGGACTGGTGAGAGGCCTTCCTCACATTGCAACTGCCATCGTTCTGGCTTCTGAAGCAAAGAAGATCAGCCATGCTTAGCTCCATGGTCTCTCGGCCTAGTGACGGGTGAGAGGTCTTCCTCCCATTCCATCTGACATTGCTCTGGCTTCGGAGGCAAAGAAGAGCAGCCATGTTTAGCTTCTTGGTCTCTCGGCCTAGTGACTGGTAAGAGGCCTTCCTCCCATTCCAACTGCCATTGCTCTGGCTTCTCATGCAAAGAAGTGCAGCCATGCTTAGCTCCATGGTCTCTCGGCCTAGTGACTGGTGAAAGGTCTTCCTCCCGATCCAACTGCCAATCGTTTGGCTTCTGAGGCAAAGAAGAACAGCCATGCTTAGCTCGATGGTCTCTCGGCCCAGTGACTGTTGAGAGAGGCCTTCCTGCCATTCCCACTGCCATTCCTATGGCTTCTGAGACAAAGAAGAGCAGCCATGCTTTGCTCGATGTTCTCTCAGGCTTATGACTGGTGAGAGGCCTTCCTCCCATTCCAAGTTCTATTGCTCTTGCTTCTGAGGCCGAGAGGAGCAGCCATGCTTTTATCCATGGTCTCACGGCCCTGTGACTCCTGAGAGGCTTTCCTCCCATTCCAATTGCCATTCCTCTGGATTCTCAGGCAAAGAAGATCAGCCATGCCGAGCTCCATGGTCTCGGCCCAGTGACTAGGAAGAGGCCTTCCTCGAATTCAAACTGTCATTGCTCTGGCTTCGGACGCAAAGAAGAGCAGCCATGCTTAGCTCCATGGTCTCTCGGCCTAGTGACTGGTAAGAGGCCTTCCTCCCATTCCAACTGCCATTGCTCTGGCTTCTGAGGCAAAGAAGAGCAGCCATGCTTATCTCCATGGTCTCTCGGCTCTGTGACTGGTGAGAGGCCTTCCTCCCATTCCAACTGCCATTCCTCTGGCTTCTGAGGCAAAGAATAGGAGTCGTGACTACCTCCATGGTATCTCGCCCTAGTGACTGGTAAGAGGCCTTCCTCCCATTCCAGCTGCCATTGCTCCGGCATCTGAGGCAAATAAGAGCAGCCATGCTTAGCTCCAGGGTCTCTCAGTCCAGTGACTGGTGAGAGGCCTTCCTCCCATTCCAACTGCCATTGCTCTGGCTTCTGAGGCAAAGAAGAGCAGCCGTGCTTAGCTCCATGGTCTCTCGGCCTAGTAACTGGTGAGAGGCCTTCCTCCCATTCCAACTGCCATTGCTCTGTCTTCTGAGGCAAAGAAGAGCAGCCATGCTTAGCTCTATGGTCTCTCGGACCAGTGACTGGTAAGAGGCCTTCCTCCCATTCCAACTGCCATTGCTCTGGCTTCTGAGGCAAAGAAGAGCAGCCGTGCCTAGCTCCATGGTCTCTCGGCCTAGTGACTGGTGAAAGGCCTTCCTCCCATTCCAAGTGCCATTGCTCTGGCTTCTGAGGCAAGGAAGAGCAGCCGTGCCAAGCTCCATGGACTCTTGGCCTAGTTCCTGGTGAGAGGCCTTCCTCCCATTCCAACTGCTATTGCTCTGGCTTCTGAGGGAAAGAAGAGCAGCCATGCTTAGCTCGATGATCTATCGGCCTAGTGACTGGTAAGAAGCCTTCCTCCCATTCCAACCTTCTGGAACCTTCTGGAACCTTCTGGATCCTGCTGGAAAGCCTTAATATTAATTAATTAACAACACAACACAAGCCATATTAATTAATTATAATATCATTAATAATACTATAATTAATTAATATTAGTTATGAAATTATTATTATGACGCTTCCCTCCCTTGGGGTTCATTTTTTCCTCAGAAACTACCTCAGAAAAACACCAACACACCCCTCACAACTTCCATGGCCGCTCCTCTTAGAATATACTCAGAATCCAGGACTAAAACTCTGACAGCTGGTTGATTAAAAAAAAAAGTAACTTCTGCTCAACCATCAGGAACGAACCCTGAGTCACAGTGGCTTCTGCTCAGCAGGGAAGGAGGAGGAGAAATGTGGTGGCAGGAAGTGCTGGGAGCCCAGAACTCAAAATGGAGGCACTTTGGTTAACTAAAGGCCAAGAGATCCTTTGGTTTAGGCCTTTCAGCAGGCAATGCCCTCCCTGAACTGAAGGGTTTCCACCAGTCCTGCAGAGTAGACCAGGGAAAATGATGGGGAAAATGCTGTATATTTTGCCGATACTCTTTCACTCCTTATAAAGGCACAAAACAACAATAAGAACCCATATTTCTTGAGGTAAAAGTTGCTGGTGAATGAAATAAATAAATAAATAAATAAATAAATAAGGATCCTAGGGCTCCTGTAAAAGTACAGCCCATTTTGGGAAACCCTGTTCCAGAAGGCGAAGGAGGTACTGATTTGAGGGGTGCTATTTGCACCATTTGGGGAGGGGCTGAAGTCACCCCAAAAGACCACCAACTTTTTTTAAAATGGAGGGGGTTCCTCAGTTTTGGGGAGCTGGAGGGCACATGCAGTCCTTGAGCCCCACTTTTCCCATCCCTACTTCAGCCACATTTGCAGCTTTCATAAAGCAAATCCTCAAAATGTCCCAGTTCAGCCGGAATAACTCCACTTCGTCCCCTGCCTTCCCACTCTTCCAGCTACTTCTAAAACGCCCCCGTTTCTTTCTCCTCTTCCTACTAGAATATATTTATAGAGTTGTTGTGGCCAAGGGAAAAAAAAAGAAGAAGGAGAACGCAAAGACCCTTTAGGTGGACTTCAAAAGTAAATAAAGCTTTATTGCTTCCGAATACAGGGTGGCAAAGAAAAAACTGCTCCCCCCCCAGAATTGAAATCACTCTTTTTATACCTTTTACTAACACAATTCTAGATACACAAATTCCAGCCAATCGCTAATAGATACATCAGCAGTACATCATTTGGTTACATGAGAGAATACAGGTGTTGATTACAAGCAGCGTCTTAACATAGCAATTTGTAACTTGTAGTTCTATCCCCATAGTCAGATCCGCAGGCGTCTCTAACCTTGAGATAACATTGTGAATCAGCTGTGCCTTGCAGGCAAGATTTACACCAGAGCTCTAAGCAAAACAAAGCCCCTTTGTCTGGCTTAGCTGCAAAGATAAAGATGAGCCCAATTAGCTGATATGTTTGTGTATTCACTGCTAGAAGGAAATTCTCCTTGCTGACTTAACCCCTTCATTTCCCCCCTTCATGCCAAATTCAA
>CAOLHI010008334.1:0-25761 GCA_948474755.1 Ctenosaura bakeri | reverse complement strand
TCTTTTCTTTTTTTATTTTTGTTAGTAGAGAACACATTTAAAAAACTATGGCCATTTCACCAGAAGAAAGTCCACTTTCTCATTTGTGCATCCTGTATCTGGCAAACTTCCTCCATAAATGCAGAGGCTCTCACACACATGTAAAGATGAATGTTGACACAGATTTCAGCATTTCAGAAAGAGTGTTCTCACCCTGAAATAAAAGCTAATTTGAGAAGAAACAACATCTATTCAAGCAATTTTCATCAGATCTTAATTTTCTTAGAAAAATCTATTTTTTCCTGTTTTTTCACCATTCCTAGCTATTTTAAAATAGTTACAAGCTAAAATGTGGAAAATTAAATTTGTTTTTTTTAAAAAATCCTCAGCTAGAACTTCAAAATGAATTATTATTGATTTGTTTAATTTATATTCTGCCTTTCTCCTGAAACAGGGCCCAAGGTGGCTTACAAACATATAAAGCATGGTACATATTTTAAAAAGTATCCATATAAAGGTTAAAAATGATTAAATGACAACTCAGTTAAAAATATAGCAGAAAAGAGAGAAAAGATAAAAACATGGCCCCATTAAAAGCTATTTTAGACACATAAATAATAAGCCAAAGATCTTGAAAAAAGGTCTTTCCGTGCTGGCAAAAGGAAAGGCTAGAGAGGCCAACTGAACCTCCTGTGGGAGGCAACTCAAAAATGTGGGAGAAACCACTGAAAAGGCCCATCTATAATCTCATCAAACATGCTTGTGATGGTGATAGGACCAAACAAAGCTTTCTCTCAAAAGTCTTAAAACTTTGGCAGGCTCATACAGGAAGGCAGAGAGTGTCTTCCTTTACCACAACCTCTATGTATGTGATTTCCATCTCATGTGAAGCATTGCGTCCCTATACTTTAAAAGGTGGCAACACACGTATTACGTCGTGCCATGTCCAAGTATGTGTGCATGTTGCACCCATCGAAAAGAACGGGATGCAAGCATTCACTTTTTTTATACAAGGGTTCCTGGAATGGGACTCCTGCATATACGAAGGGTGCACTATCTGGTCTTTCAGATAGTGTGGATCCAAGCTGTATAGGGCTTTAAGGCCATTGTTATTGCTAACTTCCTTCAAGTCAACTTTTACTTATGGCCAACCTATGAATGAGAGATTTCCAGATCATCCTATAATCAACAGCCCTAGTCAAGTCTGGAGGATTCAGTGGAATAACAGCACTATAACAGTGTAGTGCAGAAAGGCCCATAGCCTACAGAAATTTGAGTTCATTGATGGTCTCTCACCCAAATACTAACCCGTGCTGAGCCTGCTTAGCTTCCAAAATCAGATGGGATCTGGTGCCTTAGGGTATCTTATCAAGCTTTAATGTTTTTTGTAGTCAGTTATGTCTTCTCATGAAAGGCCATAACCAAAACTAAAAAACTGAAAGAGAGGTCTTAGTCCTCAAATTTATGAAATGTTGAGTTCTGAGCAAAATGTTATCACTGAAATCACTATCACAAGGCTGGCTACTTTAAATATTTGAGGATAATAAAGTCATGAAAATGAAGGAAGTCCTCTATGAATAGGTTTTTCAAATTTCAATACACTTCACACGAGAAAGGGTTACTTTAACTACTCCTCACCAAGAAACCTAGGAAGAAACCTATTTCTTCAACTCTACTTCTTTCTTTCCATGAAAGGATTTTAACAATGAAAAGCATGTAAAAATATTAATTATTTAATTAATTGCTACGTAAATGATCTTAACTACTTTGAGCAAGAGAATGACAACTCAACACACTACAAATCTCCAAACCAATCTGTATTTGAATGAAGAGTAATGCTCTTTCTACATATGTTTAGGAAGATACTGAAGAAAATAATCTGATCTCCTGATCCCAACAGTTTTTAAAAAAATAAATAAATCATGCACTATTATGAAAGTAGTTATATTCTTAATAGCTTGTTAGGGCACCAAGAAGCAAGAACATCTTGTTACCCAAGGATTACACAAACGTTCAGTTTCACTCCCAGCGGCTGAACTGAAATTACTGCAAGTACTTATTCCACAGTGTAGTTTCCCAAACATGACAGATCAGGAATGTGTTACCAACACAAAAAGCAATACTCTAAAATCTACCACCACCACAAAAGAACACTAAGATTACAGAAACCATACGGCTTCTAGTTTATGGTTTTGGAGGAAAAAGGTGAATTAGGGCCCTTAATTTTTTTGGAACAGACAGAGATTGCTTGATACAAAAACCTGCAATTTCAACATAATATACATCACAATTCGTCCAACAACCATCTACGCCTCAGGTCTGAAGCCACCTACAATCCCTTTAAAAACTACCTGACCTCCTCTGCACTGGTCACTTCCACGAACAGAAGATAAACAAGATCCACCAAAGGTCCAGGCTTGCTGTTAACCACCGAGGTCTGTACTTCAGGCAAACCCACTGAGGGCACAATCTTGTTTGCGTTCGGTCGTTTGTTTCTTAAACAAGAGAGACCCCCTCCCTTTGGCCACCAACATCAGACCGCCTTGAATGCCTGCTAAATCTGCCTTCGCGCAAGTGAAGCGTCCTATATATAGTGATGGAGGGGCCGTGGAAAAAACTCGAAGGGGGCGAAGAAATCCTCTTCGGACTTTCCATGCACGGTCAGTTGAGGGAAATCCGGCTTCTCCCGTCGCCGTTTCACCCTCGCCGCGAGGCTTACCGAATTTCGCCTCCACCGCTCACCCCCCCCCAAAGTCGCCTCCGCGGACACCCGACGGCTGCCCCCGCTCTCCTGCCCCCGCGGGAATCCGAGCGGCTGCGGGAAGGACGGGGCGGCCGGGCTCCCTGAGGAGCAGCCGCGAGGCTGAGGCACTTGCTCGATAAATCCGCCCCGGTTCAACTCCTTCCGCCGCCGCCGCCGCCCCTGCCCCGTCCTCTCCTCACCTGGAGCAGGCGGCCCGTGAGGGAAGAGTAGCCCCGGGAGAGCGGCCCCAGGAGTAAGGTGGTGGTAGTGGCGCCGCCCCCGGGGGCGCTGGAGGGGGTGACGGGCTCCATAGGGGATACGACGCGGCGGGGAGAGGAGGAAGGAGAGAACTTTGCCTTCTGCCCGTTGGTGGCGACGGCGGCGCTGCTGTTGCTCCTGCCGCCACCGCCGCCCCTCCCCCGCTCCAATATGCTCTCAGGGACACGTCAACTCACGTTGACCCCCCTCCCGTGACCCCTCCGACGTCATCTACCCGTGCCGGTGAGCTGCAAGAGGCGGTTGGAGATTCCGGAAGTAGAAGCGGCAGTGCCAGGTAACGGCCGGAAGCGGCTTGGGGGTGGGGGGGATGGGTGGGGGAAGAGGCTTTGGGTCGCTTCTTAATATCAGCCCCGGAGACAATACAATGTGGATGTATTTCTCCACATATGTGTCGACGCTTTTAAATATTTTTAATGTATATATACCTATTTTAATTTAATTATATATATATATATATATATATAAAATAGATTTAATTTTATATATCATTATCTATTATCCAGCTATATCTATTTTTATATATTAAAATATTTAAAAGCATCTATTTTTAATTTAATATATTGTTATCTATATAATATATTATTATTATTATGTATTTCTCCACATATGTGTCGACACTTTTAAATATTTTTAATGTATATGTGTATATATATATATATATATAAAAAGTATTTAAAAGCGTCGACACATATGTGGAGAAATACATAATAATAATAATAATAATAATAATAATAATAATAATAAAAATAATATATTATATAGATAACAATATATTAAATTAAAAATAGATGCTTTTAAATATTTTAATATATAAAAATAGATACAGCTAGATAATAGATAATGATATATAAAATTAAATTAAAATAGGTATTATATAAAAATAGATGCTGTTAAATATTTTTAATATATAAATATATGTTATACAATACAATTTGGATGTATTTCTCCACATATGCGCCAACGCTTTCAAATATGTTTAATACAGATAGTATATAATAATATATAAAATAAAAATAGATAATATATAAAAATAGATGCTGTTAAATATTTTTAATATATAGAAATATAGATGTTTTTATAAACAGTAATCGTAGGGAGAGTGGTTTTTAGATGCGTGTGGAGTTATACATTCTACAGTAGAGGTGGGGAAAATGTTGGCCTTTCTAGTAAGTGTGGACTACAAATCCCACAATCCCATACCTTTGGCATGCTTGGTGGAGCTGATGGAGTTTGTAGGTGAAGACATGTGGAAACCCAAAGGTTCCCCACTCCGGGCCCACCTCTTCTAACTGGAGAACACTCAAGTCTGTTAAACCCAATTAAACAAGGCCTGCAAGATACAAACTACCTATATTTTATAAAAAATCTGATTTAAGGCTGTAGTTATGTGTGCAGGTACCCATTTTATATTGTGCTGTTTTGGAGCTCCAAGCTGTGCCACCATGCAGTAGTGACTCAAAAACAACTCATTAAAACAGTAGAGAATAGCAATGCATGTCTCATGTCTAAAGCCAAATGCAATCACTTTAAAAACTGCCTGACCTCCTCTGTACTCATTGCATCTTTATCGGACTAGGTAGAATAGAAAGGTAAAACCCTTTAAGAAGCTTGATTAGAACAGGCACTACTGAATGCGACTGAACTTGGTTCTGCATACAAATAGTTTGGATTGTGCTGCAAACATATTTAAAAATTTTAAGGGAAAGGCTTTAGGTGTGCTGACAGGGGAGTTTTCCCAAGAAATTTTGGGATTTCTACACATACCAGAAGCAGCTCAAGATTTTTTTAATTTTTAAATCAAACATGGTTTGATTTTTAAATTAAACATGATTAGAAATCAATATCCACACAAGCTACATACACATAGTACATTATATTTAAAAAGTAGGTAAAATACTTACAATGTCTGGGGAATGGTTGCATTTTTTCCTTTGTTAATAGCACTGCACCGTCCAAGGACCCAATATAGGAAGCAGAAGAATCTCCTTCAGATGGCCTGCTACCCTCCTCCATTACATTTTTCACATCAAGCAGACTTTCTGTTAAAAACAAAATTTCATAAATTATTTTGACTAAACGTGGTATTTTATTTTTGAAATGTTCTTGTGGTTTGTGAGAGGCAACAATGCCACATTTTATAGTCTCCCAGTCCATTTTAGGCCCAAGAGAGGTCTTTTTCTAAAGCAAGAAATGACCTAGAAGTGACAGGATGGGTCATATCCTATTTTTTAAAAAAGGCCTCCCTGTAGCCTAAAATGATCCAGGTAGGCAAAAAAATGGGGTGTTGGGGGGCATTTGGGAGAGGAAATTGAATAAAAAATTTTTAAAAGTTTTGTGGAGGTAGTGCAGCCATTTGCCCCTTTTGGAACTCCTGATAGTTGCCCAGACCCTATTTACAGACATGCACACTTGCCAGCTGATAATATATCTAATAAAGTGGAGTCTAGTATACAAATGCTTATGCCATAATAAATATATTAGTCTTTAAGATGCCACGTTTTTTCACTTCTTGCAACAGACCAATATGGCAATTCTGCTGGATGCTGTATTTTATAGTTTCTATTTTGATCTTAAGTCTTATTTTATCTCCACTTTACAGTTTGATCATATGCATATTTACTCAGAAATAAATGCTAGTCAGCTAGTGGGACACAGGCTGCATTTCCATACAAACACATAAGAGTACATATAGCTAGAACCCCACTGTTAGCTCTGCTTAAGTGCGTATGTGTTCAGGCAAGCAACATGCTTCTAAGCATATTGACTCAGAAGTCCATGTTCACTGACACCTATTCCCCCAGTAAGAGATTTTAAATAGCAGTCATAAAATTATTTGCCATTTTTTGGATTAAGCCTGTTGAAATGGGCTGCTGATTGCTTCACAAGTACAATATGGTCTCTGTATCACATTCTGTATCACGGGAAAACCAAAATAAGGAGCAATGGATTCAAGCTGCAGAAAAGGAGATTCCACCTGAACCTCAGGAAGAACTGTCAGGGCTGTCTGGCAGTGAAATATGCTCCTCAGAGTGTAATGGAATCTCCTTCTTTGGAGGTTTTTAAGAGGGCTGGATGGCCATCTGTCGGGAGTGCTTTGAGGGAGTTCCTTCATGGCAGGGCGTTGGACTGGATGGTCCGTGGGGGTCTTTTCCAACTCTACATTTCTATTTTTATGATTCTCAGAAAAAATGTTCTTATATTCTAAATTTAAAGGAAATAAAAAGGAGTGGGGAAACCCCACTTTTTCCTGCCTAAAATCCTTGGCAATCTTCCCAAACACTCAATTTTTAAAAACTATCAGCTGATTTTTGGATATCTTTGCATTCTCAAGCACCCCCAAAACACAATGCAACCACTTGTAAACATGGTAGCTTGTCATTTCCATCCCTCTTTTTTCCAATTTTTTTATGGTGAAAACTTTTAAAACAATAGCAACCAGAAGTGATGAGATGTCACTTCAGGGACACCCTGATATGCTGGTATAGTCCAGGGGGGAAACAGGTGCAAAAACTGACCCCTGTGCATTTCCTGTAAACCTTTATGTATAGCAGAGCTATATTGTTGGTTAATGATAATTAAAGGGGAATTTATTTGCCTCCTGTATTGCAGTTAATCTTATATTTATAAACCACTTCCCACCATATAATGCAGTCCTGAAGCAACTTACATATACACAGAAATCAATAATCAATAGAAAATAAAATTGATATGAATCATAACAAACCATAAAAATACACACCATAAAAATACAATCTAAAAACAATGTGGTTTCCTCATTTCTAATAGACCCCTACAAAATTAGGCCACAAGTAAAATCCAAATGCTTTGGAAAACAAATCTTTGGCTGATGCTAAAAAACAGGACAGTGCCATGCCCTTTTGGGATGGCATGTATCTTGAGAGGACCCCATAAGCATGCAGCTATGACAGAAAATAACTATTTCAGGGAAAAAAATTAAAAAGCCACTTTAGATTGATTAACATTAGCAATGGGACTAATTTGTATAATTGGTGTCCAAGTCTGGTGCTTTCTATGTGTATGCAGAGCTCCTGTGTGCATACATTGGTAAGTACCTTGTAAAATTGGCTAAACAAATAAATGAGTTTGGCAGCCCCTGAGGATGACAAAGTTCCAGATGTGCATCAGAGGTTCTTAGCCACAGCAAATTGCTGAACTAGGATGTTGGATTCAATTTTTCAATTTTTCTTTTAAATATAAGCAGTCATTTATAAAGTGCATACCCCTTTTAGAAAGTTTTCAGGCACTGGAATTTTTTTAAAAAAAAAAGCCCAAAAACAACAATGCATTTTCAATTAATCTGCCAAAGGTTTTGGACAAATTTCTTTTTTTAAAAAAAGACTTCTTTTGGGAAAATTTACCCTGGGTTAAACTCAACATCTTGCTAAACATAGCATTGGGATTTTTTTTCCTACTACCTTAAAGCAGGCCCAAAAAATCTGTTCCAGTGGGTTTCTCAAAACCACGGGATACATTCTAAGGGTATGAGGAGGCTGCACAAAGATGATGGCCATCCCCATCAAACCACTGGTATTAGCTCTCACCACAAAAGGACATGATTGGATACTGTCCTTTGATTTTCTTTTTCCTCAAAGAAATCACTTAAGCAAGAACAAAGCTATCAAAAAAATTTAACCTGCCACAAAGTCTTTTCAGTTCCTAATCCACCAGTTGAAAGGGGGTATCCATATTTGGCTCTTTTTTGTCATTGTCAAAGGCATCCATAATAATTGCTTCATGCAAAGTTTCATTTTCCTTCCAAAATGATCCCATCTCCTTTTGGTTGATCCAGCTGAATAATTTTTTTTTTTTGATGTCTGCTCTTCATCAGGTGGAAAATTTTTGATCTGTGTCACATTTTGGGCTTTCTACATGTTGTCTGTCATGGTCAATTTGTTTTCCATTAACTGTGGTGAACATAAGTATTTATTTTAGTTATAATTCGTAGGATTGTCTACTTCTTGAATTAAATTATGCATTTCAGATTCATCTTTCCTCATCTAAAATTATTTTCATTAATTTCAGTGATTCTGAATAAGATACTTAAGATTTCAACCACACATTGGCCTGCTAGGATGTAAAATATGCATTGCAATGACTTGTGAGTACTTGTTAACTTCTTAAAACACACACACACACATATATATAATTCTCTTTTTTCTTCAGTCATGGAACACAAGGTGACATGATCTTGTATCAAGTCACTGCCCTACTTAACTTCAGCAAATTTGCAAGTAGTTCCAGATATCCCAAAGTTAAAAAAAAAAGTTAATTTCTATTTTTAAGATAACAAACTTTTGAGCCTGGACACTTACTTTTTTGGACTATCTGTAACTTTTAAAATCTAGAACTCGTGAAATTAGAATTCAGAACAATCTGGCATGGCTCTTCATTCTAGATGTCTCACTTTGTAAGACAGGAAAGTGATGATTGATTGTAACAGGGCTGGGGAAAATTTCCCTCTTTGTGTTCCCAGTGACCCTTTATAGAAAGCATGTGAATACAGTTTCAGAAGTTCTTACTGAAGTGATAAGCTTGTGTGTAGATTTTTACCACTTTAGGCAGTGGCTCATAGGATGGGATGTAAGAAATTTCCCCCTTACATAAGAAACTACAGGTTGGGCAGAATATCTTCTAGCCTAGCCTCTTTTGTTATCCTAGTTTCTTATGTGAAGGGTATTTTCAGTGGAATATTCCATTATGCATTCTGAAACAAATGGCCCAAAACCATCTTCCCATCTAATCAGATGGCTAAGCTGACAACCAGGCCTGAGAGTACAACTGAAGTAGAAGTGAGCTGGACAGCATAGTAGTTAAAAGCATGCCAGGAACCCAAAGCTTTTTTACAGAGGTGTCAATGCTTCCTTAGATATGATGTTATAACCTTCCTAACGTTTTCAGAATTGGGGTAAAAACTGTGAGCAGTGTTTTATTTAAAAATCTTATATCTTGCCTTTTTCCAAAGATGGGATTTAAAGGGGACAATCATCCTTCCTGAAGTCAAAATAACTGACATCAAGATGTTTGCCTCAAAGCTTCCAGGGACAGAGTCCATGTATCTGACAAAATAGGTTGGAGTCTAAAAAAACTTGTCCAAAATTCAACTTTTTCATCTTAGAGGTTTCTTTGCTGTTTTTTTTTTCACAGCAAACCCCCTGGACCCAAACAGTTAATTATTTCATTTTTGTTTTGGGAGCCCCCCAAAATTTTAAAAATGCTTCCTCAGTCAAAAAACCCAAAGGAACACTTAAAATTCTTCCCAAGTTAATATGGGCTTGACAAAGGGATCTGGTTTTTTTTTTTTTTTTTTAGTCCTATTACCAATTTAGTATACAGCACAATCCTATGTCTATTCAGCAGTTACATCCTTCAGTGGTGTTCACTTCTAAATAAGCATGTACAGAATTGCCCCCTTGAAAATCTTCCCTTAATGGATTCACTGGGGCCCATCTCAGGTTCTAGAAGGGATGAAGGGGAGTATCTCACTAAATGGAGAGTATTTTTGCCTTAATGAATACATCAGCTCTTGAATATCGTAACCCCAGCAGCTTCCTCTTTGAACAAGTCAATTTCCTTGATCACCTCTTCTTTATTTTCTGCCTCCCTAGAATCTAAAGTTTGTTCAAAACATCCAATATGTTTGACTCTGAAGATTCAAGAATCTGGTCCAAAGCTTTTTCAGTGTTCTCGTAGCTGTCACTATGCTTCTGAGCAAGCAGCAGCTCCAGCTGCATGTCATAAAATAAAGATTCAATAAGAAAACATGTTGCCCAACATTTTTTTAAACGGGGGAATCCGTTTTTCATCAAGGAATTCTTTCATTAAAAAATGAGCTGCCTAACGGTTTTACTGAAACCCAACTCATGCTTCATTTGTGTTTTCTGAGGTACCTTTAGGATCATAGGAATGCTGGTGTTCATCTTCTATGTCTTCTATTGAAGTCTGTAGCTCTTTAACACTGTTCTGTGAAAAATTTTGGGGGAGATGCTCCCTAGTTTGATTAAAATCATCTTTGCCTTCAAATTCAGTTTATATTTAAACTGGTTGGCTTTTTCCATCATGTTTATTCTTTATTCGATTATTCTTCCCCCCCCAAGAATTCTCCATTTTGGGCAATCTTTGTTCCTCTTCCTCTGCCTTTCCCCTTTTCTCTCCTTCAGCTGAGAATCTTCACTTCCTTGCATTCCTTCTTCCCCTGATTAAAGTCTCCCATGCCAACTTCTTTTTTTGGCATGGTAAATGTTGAAATTCTTCTTCCCCCATTTCATCAACAGGATTAGCAGCTCTTGAAATAGCATCATTTGGCATTTGAGGCAGAGAGTCTGCACTTTCAACATCTAATGTGAAACTTTTTTTCATCCCATTTTTTTTTTTGACAACTTTGCACTAACGGCATTTTCATCTTGTAGTAACTCTTCCTCTGGTTTTTTGTGAAATCATTTTCTTCTGCTTTCTAGTTCCAGAGACAGTTCTTCCATGGGTGATTTCTCTCTTCCCATATCTGTTCCAGTCACTTTGTCCAAGTGTTCACGTCCATCATTAAAAATATTTTGCTGAGTAAAGTTTTTATGCTTGGATTCTTCAAAAATGTGCTTTTCCTCTATTGCCTTCTTGTTATTTGCACGGTCATCTTCCTCTTCTTCTTCTCTGTTTTCTTCTAAAACCTGCATTATAGTTTCTTGCTGAGACTGTTTGGTAGGCACTTCAGGATCTTTTTGAGTGGACATGTTTTCCATAGTAGAATCATTTGATTGCTTCTTATTGCCAAATATCTTTTTTTTTTCAAAATCTTCTCCATCTTGCTTTGTATCATACTTTGTTTTGCCTTCCAAGACATCATTATTATCTAGATTACTCTGAGAGCCATTTGTCAGTTCCTCCAGTAAATCTGGTACAATGCTCGCTGGCTGCTTATCCTCCCTCTTTTTACCCTTTTCTCCCCCAAGGTTTTGTGTTTTGTATCATTTTCTAAGCTATCATCTACATTTCTCTCTTTTCCCATTTCCTTATCTTTTTTTACCTTTTTGAAAGGAAAAGCCTTCTGGGCCATCTCTGATGTCACCTAGGGGTGGCTTTTAAAGTATTTCTACTTGTTTTTGTGGATGCTTTAGGTTGTTGGTCATCCCCATAGTTTGAAAATGCACCAAAATTATGCATAGAAGTCCCATGCACTTGCTCCTCTGTAATAGGTTTTTCCTTTAAATTTTGTGCAAGCTCTTCCTCATAGCCCCGAATTTTATACCTTTCTTCCTTAGGGTTTCCAGTATCTCCACTATGTATTTGCTTTTTAGTTAGATCATGTTCTGATGTAAAGGGATTACCTTCTGATGAAGATTAGGAAATTCCTTAACAAACTTTTTTTTCCCTTTTTTGCTGATTAGGGGTTCCTCCTCCTCGTCTTCCTCCTTTTCTTCGTCTTCCTCCTCCTCCTCTTCTTTTTTCTTTGTCTTCCTCCTCCTCCTCTTCCTCCTCCTCATTTTCTTCCTTGAAATCAACCTTGTTGCCATCAGTTTCATCTACTATTCTTTCCCCCACTGACAATTGCAAAAAATCTGTCCCCTAAATGTGTTAATAAACCAAGTTGTCCTTTTTTTCATGAATTAATTTTGAGCAGTTCCCCAGTGTTACCATAATCAAACTAGTTGTTGCTGAGTCGGATGACATCTTTTTAGACTCTGCATCTTCTGAAGATTTGATTTTTTCCTTCTGTAAAAGGCAGTAAAAAGGGAAATTTTTTCTGTCTGCTGCTTTTTGGGTTTTTTTAGCTTCTCTGTTTATAAAAATTGGGGGCCAAATCTTCCCCCCAAAACACCATCAAGTGATGTAACAAGGCTGGTTGTCTATTATAGAAACAATGGCATCTGCAGTTGAGCCAAATGTTGTTTTCAAGTCTGCTGATACATCCTGATGCAGAAGTGTGTAAGCTCCATCATCTTTGCCTCCATACTCTGATTGGTTAACCCTTTTTCCCGAGAAAATTTTGAAATTTTTTGGCACTTTCATGTTTTGGCACTTTCAGTGTTTCTTGCAGCATTTCTTCAAAAGGCTGGTGTGCACTTTTGGGCTCCCTGAGAATTTAAACCCGTGTCACTATTTACAATGAGGTCTTCACTCTTGGAATCAAGAGTTTCCTCTCATTCTCTTTATTATCAAGTAGAACATTGTCTTTTTCATCCATTTTGGCATGGTCTTCTTTTTCTTCTGGGCCTATTTCAAAACCATCACTCTCCAGACCAGCAGACTCTATAGAGTCCATAGTATTAGCCCCTTCAGTCTCTTCTTCCTTTTCATGGTGCCAAATTTGCAGTTGCTCCTTTGTCTATGCTCCTTTGTCTTTCCTTTACCCTTCTAGTATCGCTATTTAATCAAGGAAGCCCTGATTGGCCTTGTTATCTCCCAGTTTCCAAATTTGTACAACTTTTACACATTCACTACAAACATTTCAAATTGATGCAGATCAGGAGACATGGTAATTAATTGCTGTGTTTCTTTATAGATAAGTATGTTTGATAGGTCATCCTGAATGGCAAGAACCAGCTATATTTACAACTTTGTATACATCCTTCCAATGGTAGCAGCAGAAAATTCAGAGGGGGGGAAATCATAAAAAGGGGTGAAGCATATTTTTTTAGTTGAGTGAATGGTGCCCTCCATTTGCAGCAGACTGCAATTCAATTTTTCAAAAGATGGGGGTGCAAAAGGTGCTTGCAGGATGCAAACTGGAGTTCCTCATCTATGACTTACCTAGATGATAAAATACAAACACATTTGTAGATATGAAAAGTGATTTTGCTTTAAGTAACGACAAAAGTCCAGAAATGGGGCAGGGTCAAGCAGGGGCAGTGGGGCCCCCCTTGGGGGAGGGTGCTTGCCTCTGCCCTGGATCCTCAAACAAACAATAATCTTTTCACCATCCATCTGGTCCCAGCTTCTAGCTTAAATTCTGTAGTTAACACCACACGAATGCAATTTCTAATTAAATTAGCAGGAGGGAAAAAAAATTTAGGGCACAAAAGGTGACTGGCGGGGGTGCCCACCATCTTCTTTCAGACACATGGGAGAATTTTGGGGGAATTTTTAAATGGGTAAACAAAAGGGAGAATTTAACCCCCGGTCTTAATTTGTTAAAATGTGATGCAGTCTGTAATTCCTAGAAAAGGTTGTTTTTAATTTGGCAAATGACTGGTAATTTACAGTACAAAAGCTCCAGAAGAAGCTGAGTCATTAAACTTTTTAATTTGATCTAACCAAGCTTTTAAATTAACAATCATGTTTTTCTTAACCACTATTGACTACTTTTGTACGGAAAATATGTGATTAGATGACTCTAGGCAATTTAAAATGAGCAATAATAATCTTGGAATGTTAATTTATATTGAAAGCAGCATCTTGGCAAAGAAATGACAGGGGAAAAAAAATTCTTTTCAAAAAGAAGTCTAGGAAATTATTTGTAATGTTACCAATGTTAACATAGCTTACTATTCTTGAAAAGTTTGTGGCTCTTTTTTAAAAAAAGAAAAGGAATTTATTGTACATCTCATTTTCTTGTGTTTTCCCAAAATACTCTCAGGGTATAGAGACCTTTTCTGAATGAGTCAGTGGGCTGATACATGCTTTTACCCCCCCAGCAGTGAGAAAAAGCTTTAAAAAAAAAAATCATGCAACTTTTTTTCTGTGGTTTGTCTGAACCTGGCAGGAACTGACATTCTAGCTTGTTCCCCTTTTTTAGAAACCTGAAAAATATCCTCTGGTTTGTTCCTTGGTTGCCTTTCTGGCTTGTTGCAGGGGCGTGGGGGAACCCATTGGCCAGGTCCTGTCAGGTGTCAACATCATGCCAAACACATCAAAGAAACAAGATATGTGGCTTCTTTAGCCACTAGTGCTATGAGCACAAGCAACTGGGCAGTGTTCCCCCATCATTTTGCTTGTTACCTATAAGCCAGGATTCTTGTGGAAATCTGGCAGATATGACAACCAACAGGCCTATATGTCTGTGTGTGATTAACTGCATTAAAAATCAAAGATTTCTTATTAGCATTTACTTCTTGTCAAAAGTGAAACATTTTTTTCCAGCCCTTGTTTTTTTCCCAACTTACCCATTTATAGGCAGAGACCCCTTTAAAGTTATATCTACTTACACAGAAGTAAGGCCCATTAAATTCTGTGGGACCGTAAGTGATCATTTACCATTGTTCTGTCTCAGCAAAAAAAGCACTTTCCTGTGTTCACCTATGCAAATCTCGCACAGAACTCTTTCATTCAAAATGCCTGTGATTTTTGTATTGGAGTGAGAGTTTCCAGAGAATATTCTTTTTTAAAGGGGAAACTTTTACTTACTGAAAAAGCTCTTGATTGGGTCCTTTCAGTTTTGAACTCTGTACTTAGAATCATAATTCCTACTATTTTGAAATATTCCCCAAAAATTTTCCCCTGCATTATATATGAGGAATAATTAGATGATCAGCAATCAGCAAACTAAGTGGGCTATGTGGGGTTTCACTTTTTTTCCCCCCCTTTTGTTTAGTATCTAGGTCACTGTGACCATTTCCATTTTTTGACCAGTTCTTTAGCATTTTTAGAGGGAGAATCCTTCAGAGGTAAGAAATTGGTGGAAAGCAGACAGCTTGTGATTAGTAAGCTAAGCAAGTAAAATATGCACAATTATATCTGCAGTCTCATTCCCAAATGAATCAGATCAATGGTCTAAGTTGTGCACCTGCACAAACAAACTAGCAAGTAGCCTAAAAATTGGGGACACCAATTAGACAACAAGAGAGTATGTGATGTCTATTACACACGGGTCAGTGGCAAATGACAGACATGCCAGGTTCTGCTTGAGGAACACAGCAGGGTTGGGTAGGTCAATTTTAAAAAGTAAGGGCACACAAGACAGATTAGTTATCCCCTACCATGACAAAGTTTCATCAGCCTTTGAGCAGATTAAATCTGTACTTCATCACCATGACATACCATAATGTGCTTTTCTTTATTTCCCTTTTGGCTATAGTAATGTCTTACTAAAGGGATATCAGGAATATTTTTGTAGCTTGTCATCCTTTATGTAAAGAAAGTTACAAGAGTTTGTGTGCAATTTTTTTTTGTATTGTAGGACATGTTTGAGGCGAAAATTCAATTTACGTAAAAAAATGTATTTTCTAAAAACCACTTCTTTTGTGTAAATGTTGGTTGCATTGATGTAAACGCAATAATTTTTTTTAAAAAATTTATTTTTTTTAAATCCCCAAATGTGAAAAAACATCAAAAATTTCATAACCCTACCCAATGCTTTTAAAGGGGGAGGAATTTGAAAATTTTTATTCCCATATGCAAGGATGAACAAATTAAGTTTGGCATCCTATTAATGACTTATCCAAAATGAAAATCCAACTGCAGGTCAAACTCTTTTTACCAACCTCTCACAATGATCAAATTCCATCCCAAACCCACCTTTTTCCTGTTTTTGCACCCTCCAACATGGCCAATTATTGGGCAGTGGTGGCGGGGGGGTCAGCCAGCTATGTTGTTATAGCTGGACCCCCGAGCACTGATTTCATTTTAGAGCCTCTGAAGAAACTCTGGGAGGTTGAGAAGATGCCTCATTGCCATGCATCCAATAACAGTCATCTACCCCAAAAATTTTCCCAATGCCCTTTGCTGGGCCCTAAAAGGCTAAGGAGTATGCAGCAGGTAAAAGCTGGATTGGCAGCAAGTGGGGGGAGATGTGGTGTACTTGGCAGAACTTTGCCTGGCAGAACTTTTTACATCTCCCTGATCCACGATCTCAGCCAAAGACTTAGGCTGAGATGTAATAGAACTGGGGAGGAGTGGGAAAAACCCCCCACACCCTGGTTAAATATAGATACTACTTCTTTTTCCCTGGGTCCCGGGACAACTCCAATGGCCAATCAAAGGCCAGGTATGGTGCTGTATCTGGGAGTCTTTAGCTGCCCTTGTGCATCCCGGAAAACCAAGGCATTTAAAGAGTTACAGGATAGCTCATCCTGTAATATCTTCAGCAAAAGGTGGGGTTATGACAGAATAGCCACCAAGAGAATTCTGGGTTTTCTACTGGGCTTCCTACCCATACACTACTGGAGTGGGAGTAGGGCTTGATATTTTCAGGCACAATCTAAAGATTGGTCCAAGGCTCACTGTCTAGTAGCTCTAACTTTCTGAAGAGATGTTTGTCTCTAATCTCCAGCTACACTGGAGACATACTTTATTACTATGACAGCCACAGACAGGACAGAAAAAAACAGGGCTATGACCACTTTCAAGCCAAACAAACAGAGATGAGCCTGGAGAAAATGTTTTAAGAAGGAAGCACATAATTCATTTTGAGTATAGTATTCTCCAGCTATGGGAAAACTTTGGCTTCTCAGGTGTTTTGGACTTAAGTTGCCAGAAGCTCCAGCCAGAATGACCAGTGATAAGAGTCTGTGGGATTTGCAGTCCAAAACCTGTGGAAAACCAAAGGTTGCCCACAGCTGGCATGTTCCCTTCAGAGGCAACACCTTCTCTCTTACTTTTCAAAATTTGCTTCATGGAAAGTTTCCTTTTCTGTTTCAGTGGTTTGAAAACACTAGGTGAATTAAAGGAAACAGAACACAAGATACAAAGGACTGATGTGGAAGAAGAAGGATTCAAGTACATAAAAAATGGGCAGGCAAAATGCAGCCTACATTCTTCATATGGTGTCCAGGGCCATTTTTTCTGCCTACAGATCTCTTGAGCCACCCGTCTTGTAAAAAATTGGAAAGATGGGATTGTTGAAAGAAGTTCTGCTCTTAGAGCTTCTAAGAGGATTGTTTTTATTTCTTTTCATTTTTTCGGTGGGTGTGGGGAGCTTGGAGGTTCTACAATTTCTCCAGTCCTCCAAATTGGAAAAATGGAACTGGAAGTAGATGTCTAACTCTTTTTATGTTTTTTTTTTTAAATTGGCTTAGGGAGGGTGTCAGAGGCTCAAGATTGGTCCTGGACCTTATGAAGTTGCCCATCCTTGCCTTCAAGGCTGCATGCCAGGCAGAAATTCAACAGGCATATTCTTCCCACCTCCCTTTTGATTTCGATTTATGGTAATCCTGTGAAAGAGAGACTTCTAAGTCACTCTATTATTAACAGGTCTTGCAGACTCAGAGCCATGGCTTTCCTGATTGAATCTATTCATCTGTTACAGAGTCTTCCTCTTTTCCTACTGCTTTCTACCTTACCAAGGATTATTGTCTTTTTTAGTGAGTCTGATCATCTCATGATATGCCCAGAGTATGACAGTCTGACATTGGCTTGTAGGGAGAGTATTTCAACATGTATCCCTTTATATTACGAGTTTTTCTGCTTCTTCTAATTTATTTAAAACCTAGGAGATAAAGCCTTTTCCATCACTGTATCTTCACATATTAAATTTATAGCTGCCCAGGAATGGAGAGCCATTGTGGTGTAGTGGTTTGAGAGTTGGACTATGACTGGGAAGAACAGGGTTCAAATCCCTGCTTGGCCATAGAAACTCACTAGATGACCTTGCGCAGTCTCTTAGCCTCAGAGAAAGGCAAAGGCAAATCCCCTCTGAACAAATCTTGCTAGGAAAACCCCATAGTAGGTTGACCTTAGGCTTATCATAAGTCAGGAATAAGTGAGGCACACAACAGCAATAATGCCCGTGATTGTGTGGATGGAAAATTCTCATATCACAAGAACACAGCAAAACAGTTTGAAAAAAAAAATCATGGAAATTGCAGGAAGAACAGAAACTAGATCATTATCTGCTGATAATCTGCAACTCACTGCCCCCTGCAACTTCCATCTGCAATTCTGCTCTTCAGTCTTTCACAGAAATCCTGGCTAGAGGCTTCAGTTCTCAAATGAGAGCTGTCAACATTCTGGCATCTCCCCTTCTCCCTCTGAGCCCCCAGCTGGTTTGCCAGCTGCAAAGTCTTTTCATAGCTGATGATTTCTGTGCAACTTTATGGCTGGGAGGAAGAAGAGAGGGAAAATTACAGAAAAGCATCCAGTATTTGTGAACTGGAAAAGCTGAGCACTTTTCAGTGAAAGCTGCGCAGTTTCCTGAGAAAGTTGCACAGCTTCTGTCATCTCTGGGAATGTTCTTCCTCTGTACCACTCAACAATGCAGGAATTAAAACAGAAGAATTTATCCTGACACTCATTGGGATGGGGAAAATTGAGAATTACCATTTTCAGACCTTAGGACAGTCACTCTCTCTCAGCTTCAGAGGGAGGCAAAGGCAAATCCCTGTCTGAACAAATCTTGCCAAAAAAATCAGATGATAGGTTCACCTTAGGGTCACCATAAATCAGAAACAATTCGAAGGGACAGAGCAACAACAAGACTAAGTTTATAAAGGGATAGGATCCCAGGCAGGGAGGAAGAAAGAAGACAAGAACTGTGCCAAAAAAAAAAGTGTCATCCTTACTTGGCATGATTATTTTGGAGTAGTGCACCAAAGGAATATTCTAGCCTTGATCATTTTAAAAAATTTTCCCCCTGTTCTTCCCATTTCCTTTCTTTCTCTGGCCATTTCCACACTAGAATGTCATAGTGCTATTATTATTATTTGAGGCCCCTCCCTAAACTACAAACCCTAGGATTCCATAGGACGCTGAAGTGGAATAATAGCACTTTAACAGTCCAGTGTGGAAATGGCCTGTGTTTCACTTTCCTTACAGAAGGCCTAATTTAAACAAATGGCCTATTTTATAGTAAAGCTGTTTCTAGACTTAATAACATTAGACTATGGGAAGTGGACTACATATGTGGATGTTCTCATGTGCAACTTCCATGGCTCTCTAGATGTTGTTGGACTTCAGCTCCAATAATCCTCTACCCTTGGCTTTGTTGAGTGGTGCTGATTGGATCCAGAATCTAACAACATCTGAAGGAACACAGTTCCTCACCCTGCCATATACATATACTTATGATCTGTTAGCTCTTTGCAGGCTGCAAGTTTTATAATGTGGAAGTATACAATCATACCTTACTCCTTCAGTAGTCTAAGGTGAAACAGTAACCCTGGCCCATTTTTTGGACACCACAAGTAGATTTGGCTAGACAGGTACAACTATTTCCTCATGTGGCACCCACACAGGCTGTTCACGGATGAAGCCTGAAGTTCATTTCCATAAACAATCTAGGAGACATTCTATGTTAAGGGGTCATCTCATGCCTCTTCCCTCCAGGAGTTCCCACCATCCCTGCATTCACACAGATTATAAAGATGTGTGCACAAATTCTTCCTGCTTCCTCTGGTTCCAGATTTGATTTTCATCCACAGTAACCATCTGTGTCATAGTGCTTTTTCTTCCCAGGAACAATTTCAGCTCATTTTTCAAAAATGTCTCTCCTTGATCAACCAACTCACACCCCAATCCTTCTCTTCCTCTGCTGATCACAAAACAGTGTCAGTTTCCAGCTGTACTGCAATGGTGTCCATGCAGCCATGCACAACTAAACAATTATAATTCTGAACAGTAATTCTACCAAATGCAGCAGTTCCTTTCCCTAGCCTTATGACCCCTCTGTCTTTGGGTCCTCTGTCTCTCCTGCCCTCCCTATAGATAAATATTGTAGTTATGGCATTTGTGCTGGGTTTATCTGGCATTTGCTCTTCCTTGTCCTTTAGGACACCTTTATTGCAGATAAATTTCTGTCACAACTTCTTAACCCAACAAAGCATGGCTGGGCAATTTAGGGACCTCTAGATCTTACTCAGAGAGCAATCATGGTGCAGTGCTTTGAGCACTGAACCCTGGAGACCAGGGTTTGATTCCCTGCTAGGCCATGGAAACCCACTGGCTGACCTTGGGTGCATCACACACTCTCAGCCCCAGAAAACCCTTTGATAGGTTTGCCTTAGGGTCGCTTAGGGTTAGAAACAACTTGAAGTCATACAACAAGAATATGTTATTCAACTGCAGCTTCCATAATCCCTCATCATGGACAATGAGGACTGGGGTCTAATAAATATATATAGATAACCACAAGTTAGGCATCACTACAGCAGAAGATATTCTGATTGATAAGAAACAGAAATATCTTCTGCTGTAGTGATGCCTAACTTGTGGTTATCTATATATATTTATTAGACCCCAGTCCTCATTGGGAGCAAAACATTCTGATTGATAAGAAACAGAAATGTTTTGCTCCCAGTGATATTTGGATGAGACTATTAAAAATAATTGTATTCATCAGTCAAGCTTTGTTTGTTAACCTAATTTGCTATATGCACTCCTTAAAAAAGTTTGAAGAAGGTATGATCTTCTAATCTTAGTAGAATTAAAATCCACTCTGATCACAGACTACTGTCCTCACTGGATCATAGCTTAAGCACACTTAAATTGTGAAGGGAGAGGAAGCAAAGCACTGCAAGAGACTGGGGTGTTACTGAAGACACAAAGAAATACAGGAAATCTCCAGGAACTGGAAAAAAAGGACTAAGGACATGAGTAATGGTGGCTACAAGTTAATCAAGAACTATGGTGATCTTGTTCCAAAGCCACATGTATTAAATGCATGAGCAGGAACCTTTTATTAATGTGGATACTTCCAATTTGCTGTGTTTTCACTGAATCAATACAGCAACCCAACATTAAATGGGGAATAGGAAGTTAATTGCTAGTATCACTAGCTGCCAGCCTCCCTGGTTTGTGATCAATTGACAGTTGCTTATTATTATTTCAGCGGTGTTACTTAACATTCATATTGGTGCTTTGCCATTACATTCACTGGGCTTTCAGTGAACTTCCTATAGGTGCTGGGAGCATGGCTTTATTGATGCATCATCTGTGGCATGGATATAAAGAGGACATTCAGTTCCCACAGGAATAAGTACGAAAGACATATATTTTCTCTTTTCACATTGTTTGATGGGCTGACTAAAATGTCACTATCTCTGACTTAGCTATCCCTTTTAAAGGAGGCCTTAATTCTATAAGATACTAATTAATGTGGCCATGAATAAAATTGGAGCATATTTTGATGTGTCAAGGTCACAATCAACATGTGCTGACAAATGTTGGTTAACTATAATAGCCAACCAAGAATGTATGGTTTCTAGGAACTTAAGCCCTCAGCCAAAGAGCAGGGTACCCAGTGTGACATCAAGTCCCTTGTTCCTCTTCCCAGCTCGAAGCATGTACATCTTTAGACTGTGTATAGCAGTCTTCACCAATCATTTAAATAAAGGACCATAATCTCTCCAGGTGCCCTCACGGATGTGACTAGGAAGCCTCTCTATAAATGGGACAATGAGTTCAATAGATGAGACAGAAATGGGCAATCTGTGACTCTCCAGATAGGATCCTAGTTCTATCAGCCCCATCCAATGGAGAGAGGTGAAGGGAGCTGGAGTTCAACAAGATTTGGAGGGCCATAGGATGCCCACTCCCATGTCAGGCCCTCTGCCACATCGTTTTCTTTTTTTGCGTGCATTTTAAACATTATACTATGGTTGTTCACAAGTGGCACATAAACTTAGCAGGACAAACTTTGTCTCTTAATGTGAGTCCTTGCATACTGTGACATTAACACATAATAGCCATATCCCTGAAGAGCAAAGGGGCTGAAAAGGAAAAGAGTAAGAACTCATAAACACCAAAAACACTGTGAGACCATCAACTGTAATTAACTGAAAATCTGATCATTAGCACAAAGCCCTAAAAACAGTTGTGATGCAAATGTGTCACAAATGCTTCCAAGACTAGGAATACATAATTAAGGTCCTGAATATTTTCAAGTTCTGGTAGAATCAGACAAGAATAAGTCCTTTTCTGATGAGATAAATTTCCCATTGTGTAAAGGAGAAGGTGTTTCTCTGTAGAATATATCTGCACTCCTGCACAGCAACTATTTGTCAAAGGGGAGATACCAAAGGATTTACTAAACCATCCTTTAGGTCTATCTTTGGAGAAAGGAGTTTTAATTGGCCTGTAGGGAGGCTGCTACCTCTGACTCCAAAGGAGAGGAATCATTTCTTAAGAAGACTACGAAAAGCTGAAGAATGAATAGGAGAGAGGGAAGGAGTGAAAAAGAGGACAAGCATTCCATGGGGTGTTCTGTAAAACCCAAGATCAAATGAAAACTTTAGCTATATCACTAAGAACTGCATCCAATTACTCATTGTGCTTATTAAGGCAGCAGAGCTACTAGCAAAGTGCAGGAATAGTCAGCATTCTTGGCATTTCATCCCTGTAGAGTTTGGTAGAAAAATATATCCTTGCCATAAAAATCTAACCATTTAAGTCAGAGAATTTTTTCATTTTTATTAATTCAGATCACAATACGTTTTGCCAACATAACCTGCAACATCAGAATGAAGAATGTATGGATAGACAGAATAATCAACTAACAGTGAGGAACTTTGTGTACATGTATAACAGCAATTATAGCACTGGCAAATTAGATGGCCAGATTGTTTGGTCATGAGCAGGAAAGTGAGGGATATGTTCTTTGATCATATACTGCGTATGGAAGGGAAAGATATAGGGCAGCTGTCTTTTCAAACATTCCTTCCATCTTCCTAGTGCAAATGAGGTGAAATAAAAATATAGGTTCTCAATATAACCCTGGAGTTCAATGGTGCTTACTTCCAAGTAAGTGCCACAGGGATTCCAAATAATTGTGCAAAAACCTCATTGAAATCAAATCACTTCATATCAGTGAGACTTATACGAGTTTTCTGTCTTGACTGCACTCAAATGCAGCAACTAGTAAGCACAGAAAATATCACATACATACATATAATTGCATCATCATTATTAGTTTAATACTGACTATATGCATGATTGCACGTAATATAATTCTCCTTTTATATACTCATATATCACACATCTATAGTTCTATCTGCCTGCCTTGTTATGAACTCCTTTGCTGGCACGAGTGGGAGATGTACCTACTATTTAAAAGCTGAAAGAATGAGGAAGGTTATAGAGTATGTTGGATAACCTATGATCTTACAGCTGGGATAACTATCTTCCCAAAGGCCACTGTGGCCGAGGGGGAAATATCAAAACTTTGTCCTGCCACCACAAACTTCATAACATCAGTCCTCACAACAATTCACACTCTCATTTCATACATCTTTTCGTGCCTAGCAACTAACAAAGTCCACCAGCCTTAACAAGTGCACAGGGAAAAGGTAAAGGATGCATGAGATGGATTTGTCCATTCATTTAGCTGCAGCTCACTTTTATCAATCCACATCCTTAAACATGTTGTGAAGGCTAACTGTGAGAAAATGTTATTTCTCCCCACAAAACATAATTTGCTAGCATCGTTATATGACATTGTTGTTTCAGGAAATCATGATTTTAAATCTACCATGGAGGAACTGAATCCTTGCATTGGGCTGATATATGCTTAACAAGAAAACAAGGACAATTATTTTTGCAACTGTCAGCTTGCATATACTTCAACTATATGTATGTATTTTGTTTATCTGACTTGGTGCTTTATGCCCCTGTATTTTTTGATCTAATGCTGATATGGCTTATATACTGGAGTAAAAGGCCACTCCTCAAGCCAAACTACACCAAGTCATGTCAGAAGTCAGGAAGGTTGTTGTGGTCAGGAAGAGAGCAGAGTACTTCTGCTCACCAGCACTGCTGACTGAATGGCTTAGTAAGATGTAGAAGGATGGACAATCCTTTGGTAAGATCTTGGACCCCAAATATTGTGAGACATAAGACATTACATTTCATAAGTTTTGGGGTAGGCATAGAAAAGACCTGCTCTTATTGCAGCCTGTTGGAGTAAATTCATTAGAATAAAGCCAAAGTTTTACCTCATGGCAATTTACGGAAACATTTATGGGTAGAGGCTGAAATGTTAATCTGAATGCAAAACAGCAATGTGGTAAGCACGTATTCTGAAGCCAGAAAACTGTCTAGGTAAGGGGACTCTAGACAACAGAAGTATTTCATGTAGATTTTTCCTAGCACCAGATAATCACAATCTATCTGTAGTTAAGTGCTTTAAAGACTCTTTAAGATCTTAAGGCAATATTATATTAGTTTACTACTGATTTCTGTGAGACTCACTTCTGGGTACACATGCAGAGAGTTACACTGTAATAGTTGATTTCAACAATTGCATATAATTCATTGTTGACCATGCAGTACACATCTACTCAGAAATCATACCAGTGTAGTTCCATGAGGCTTACCATTAGCCAAGCAGATATAAGACTGCAGCCTCAATCCTGTTCCATTACAATCAATTGGGCCTAAAAGGAGCTTCCACTGAGCTGGATCATGCCCCCACATGTGTATGTATGTATGTGTCCCTTATGGCAATATCATGAACTTAATGTGGTTTTTGTAGGCAAGGAGTCCTGGCATGGAAAGAGAGTAAACTTCCAGAAGTTGCTTCCTCTCAAATTGTATGATGTGTGTGTGTGTGTATACTGGGTGTATGAATTTTAATTTGTATCTCTGTGATAATAAACATTATGCTGAATATCAATTTTTATCCAACTTAGCCTCCTATCTATCTATCTATCTATCTATCTATCTATCTATCTATCTATCTAATGTCTCAGCAGTATGGATCTCAAGGCACTTCACAACTTGGATGAAAAAAATAACACAGCTAAAAACCAATCACAATAGTTAAAAAGCAGTAAAAAGTAAATAAACTATCCTAACTGAACACAGCATTAGTTTAAAACTGTTTAAATACATCTAAAACAATGATAATAAATGTAGCCTCACCCATTAAAAGACTCTTCTGTAGCAATGAGTGAATGATTCAAAGCCTGTCTAAAGAAAAAGGTTTTTGAGCTTGTTTGGAGGTTCTAGCAGGGGAGCGCAGCTATCATATATCCTTGACTCCTTCTATCTGGGATGGTCGTCCTCTTCCACTGAGCGTGCAGCTTCGGGAGGGACACACATGGAGTGGTGAGGGAGGAAGGGGACACCCGCCTAGCCAGTCAGATCAGCCGAATCAACCCTGGCGATCAATGGGGTAACAGATGTCACAGCCAGATCACCCTCACATCCATTTTTGGAGAAAGATGGTGTAGCGATCGGTCGTCTACTTGCACAGCTGCGAGAAGGATGATCGGTGCATGAGGTTGTATGCCCGTTTTGAGAGAAAAGAAATGGGGCAACTTAGCCCCTTGGGTAAGGGGGTTTGGAGGGGCTTGAAAAAGACCGAAGAAGACAGATAGTTTCCCAGAAAATCTATAAGAAAAGGTAAACGAACAACGAAGCCGAAGGTCGCAGAGCCACCATGCCTGATGCGCCACTGGATACCGGTGATGGCTACACTGCAAACTTCTAACATGTAAAGGATGTTTTGACAAGTAAGTGAAACTAAAACGAAACTCAGGTAATAAAAGGAAGACCCTTCACACTGAGTACACCTTATAAAGAAAAGAAAGAATACCGGATGGTGGAGGATATTTTAAAAGCTGGGGGAAAAACTAAGACGTAGTTAGAGCGGCAAGCCTCAAACTTCTGGAGGACGGAGCAAGGGGAGAAGAAAACTTTTGGCTATAGACTGAGATAATAATGATATAACATTTAAGATTCATAAAATTTAAGATATAGAAGTTTAGAAATAAGATTAACATATATCAGAGATAAGGAAGGCACCTAGGATTGTGTAAATATTAGATAAAAGAAGTAAGAATGGACAAGCGGAGAAGTGGACAAAAAGTGTTTTGTAGCAGAAGACAGTCGAGATAATTGAGATGAAATTGGAATAAAGCAAATAAATGAACTGTTTGTGA
>CAOLHI010008331.1:0-16185 GCA_948474755.1 Ctenosaura bakeri | reverse complement strand
GAGATTTAAGAAACAAACACAACCACAACTAAGTAGAAGCAAACATGGAAGAGGAGGTTGCAGGCAGTAGCTTTTCCATTTGGGAAAGGGACGAAGTTGAGTGGCAAATTTTAGACTTTGGAAGCAAAAGGTCCCCCAGTTCCTCTAGGGATGGGAAAGACTCCTGTCTTGAGGACTGTAAAATGCATGCAAATAAAAGGAAATTCTGGCTAAACATAATTCAAGAAGGATATTGAGAAGCTGGAATGTGTACAGAGAAGGGTGACCGAAATCATACAAGGCCTGTAAACCATGAAGCCCTGTGAGGAGTGGCTTAGGAACTTGGGATGTTTAGCCTGGAGAAGAGAAGGGAGAGAGATGACATGATAGCCATGTCTAAATCATAGAATGCTGGAGATGGAAGAGACCCCGAAGGGCCATCCAGTCCAACCCCGTTCTGCCATGCAGGAAGACTCCTGACAGATGGCCATCCATCCTTGGTTGAAAACACCTCCAGAGAAGGAGACAGCATATTTCACTGTCAAACTGCTATTACTCTCAAAAAGTTCTCCCTACAGTTGAGGTGGAAACTCTCTTCCTGTACTTTGGATCCATGGCTCCATATCCTGGTCTCTGGAGCAGCAGAAAACAGGCTTGCTCCATCTTTTATCATAGATCTATTTTTTGAAAAGCCCCTGGCCTCTTGATCTGGAACCTTTTCGTGACCGTATCTGTTTGCCCCAGCAAAACATCCGAGGAACCCCATCCCCTCTGTGCCTTTGGGAAAGGGCGCTATAAAAGCCAGGATGGGAAGCAAACGTCACCCAAAACTCACTGCCAGTGGTGCCAAAGGAACAATCCTGTGGTGTAGGCCACTGCACTGGGAGGTAGGGACAGGCTGTGGGCCTCAGCTTCTGAGACTAAGGAGCCCCGAGAACCAGCATCTTATCAGGAGAAATTCTTGTTGGACACGGAAAGGCCGGATAAACTTCTGAAACGGTGTCTTTTCCTTGCAGCCACAGAACTGGGGAAGAACAGGGGGCTGGAGGAGGGGGCGGGTGGGAGCTCAGCACAGAGGAGACCCCTTCGGGAAACCCCAGGCGAGAACGAGGCAGCACCAGGACTCCGGGAACTGGGGGCAAAGGAGCGGCTGAAGGTCCAAGCCAGCGTCTGGACACGCAAAGCAGGAGCTGCTCCTCGCTGGCTTCCGGCTTCACTTTTCCTGGTGTGCCGTGTGGCTATTTGCACAGCTCGAAATGAATTTTCCAGGGTTAATTAACTGTCTCTCATCTTAACACCCTACGTGCTCCTTCAGTCACAGTGCCTTTGCTCAACAAAAGTAACTTCTAGCCCCCGATGCCCTTATTTTCTGGATCCTTTTCTCTCTTTGCAAGAAGATAACCCTTTATTTTCAAACGAGACATTGAGACGCTGAAGATTTTTAAAAAGTACATCCCTTCAAGTCTTGTACAAGTTTACAACTAATAACAATATTAAACTAAATATTAAAAATATCTGGAAAAGAAATTAATTTGTATTTCTTCTAGGTTGGGTGGATACAGCAGTGTTGGAGGGGGGATTGAATCTGGGGAGCTGTGTAGCTTTCTCTGCCGCCCCCACCACCACTGTCACCTCTTCTGGGTCCCCCTTCTTGTCTCTGGCGCCCCTGCTGGGGGGTCCTTCAGGCAGCCGTGCCCCCTGATGCTGGCTCCACCTGGGGAGCCCCTGGTGTTTAGGGACTCCTGTTCTCCTCCTCCTCCTGCAGCAGCGCCCATGAGGGTGGGCCCCTCCTTCGGCTGGCTGCCAAGGGCGTTCCCCATCAGCGAGGGGGCCGAGGCGCCAAGCCCCCCAGGAGCCTCCTTGCACCTGGGAGAGGTTCATGGAATACAGTCAGAGTGGAAGGCGAGAGTAAGATTTGCCCCCACTAGCACAGTCCAGGGTCAGAGATGATGGGAGCGGCAGTACAACAACATCTGGAGGGGCTGATGTTAAAGAGAAAAAAAGTTTATTTAACCCAGATCAATAACTCTCCTCCCAGAGTCCCAGTCCAATTTCTCCCAAGGCTGAGAGAATGTGACTGACTTTTTCCTCTCCCGGTGACCCATCCTCCTCCGACCGTCTTAGTCCAAATTCCTCTGAGGCTGAGATAGTGTGACTCACCTCCACAAGCCACCCATCTTCCTCCTAGAGTGCCCAGCTGGGCACGAGAGAGAATATTTTGTAAATTGGCCATAAGACTATGTTAGAGCTGCACTCTGTAAGAACTAAATGTGTTTCTCTCAAATGTCAACGTCTAGCCCAAAACACCTTGGCCTGAATCCTATTGGTGATTCCCAACAAGAATTAATCCACTGAACCAACTGCGGAATGGTGAGACAATGCATTTAGTCAATGGGGCTACTCCAACTGGGACCAACAGGATTCAGAGCTTGCATTTCAAACTCTGAGTTTCATTTCTCATTTTTTGAATGTGATTAGACCTCTTTGGACCAAAGAAGGTAACTAATGAAGAAGGACTAACGAAAATGAATAAGGACCAATAAATTAAAAAAAAAAACACAGCTAGAGTATTTCAGACAAACAGGCTGCCACCCTGTTGGTATTCTACACACTCACAAGTTCAATACGCAAGCAATTAATGGCTGGCATTCTGTATTGCAGGTATAGGGCCAAAGATCTGTAATTGCTCTGTATTCAGTAAGATAATATTGTAAGGCTACAAAAATACCCCTCCCAGCCCATGTAGAGGATGGGCTACATCTTAATGTTTTTAATGTATTTTATATATTGCTGTAATGCCGCCTCATCCATTGGGAGAGACAGGGTAAAAATAAATTTTACTGTTATTATTACCTCACTCCCTGCATTGTGTGGTAGGTACGGGTTTCCCTGGAAATGGAATGTTTTCACAGGACCACAGTCACAGAGCAATGGCCGGGAATGGGAGAAATATGAGACGCTGGGCTACCAGGAGTGGTCTCCTTGCCCGGGCCAGGACCCCAGACCTGAACACCATACTTCATTGACTCCACCAGCGCTTGCTGGAGTACGAGAAAGTCCCGGCCCTCCTTCAGAAGTTGGAGAAACTGAAGGAAGTCATCACCAACGCACCCGCTCTGGACTTCACCACCATCCCAGATGCAGTGCTGGTTGACATAATCACCACGCTGGGTGACTAGTTTCCAGATCAAGCATCGAGGTTGCTTTTCAATCTGTAGGAGCTCTGCGTGTCATCTGTGCTCGCCTGGCAGCAACAGCAGGAGGAGGAGGGGGGACAAAGGACATCCCCAGCACATCCCAGGAGGCAATTCAGCCCAGCTGGCTGAAGCCCCTGGTGAGAGAAGCATTTAACATCTGCAATGACACCAGAGAGATCATTAAGCAGCATCATGGGCAAATGTTCTTCCATTTAATGCTGGCAGCCAGGCCCCAAACTGTCCTGGACTTGCTGTTCCAGAAGGAATATCTCTGCCACCAAAAGTCCTGTGTGCGCGAAGTGGTCATAGCTATCTCTATCGCTGCGCTCCGCACATTCCCCAGGGACGACTTTGATCTCCCTGGTGTAGTGGAGACCCTAGCACCGGCCCTGGCGGACTGCAAACGCCGCGTCCGCCTTGCAGCCATAGAGGCATTTGCAGTTTTGGCAAGCCTTCTGGAGCCCACCAACGCTGACTGCATCTTTCAAGCAGTGAAAGACCTCAAGCTCCAGACGGAAGAGCAGGTGATGACTGAGGTCCGGATGCGCTTACGTCGCAAAATCCTCCCAAACGTGACACCAGACTGGACTGTGGAGAATGCCGACCGCTGCTCCTCTGCAGGGGCCAGCAGGCCAGAGGAGAAACTGCCCTCTAAGGACCAGCAGGTCAGTAAGCCAGGCCTCCTTTGCAAAGAGATGCCTCCCATCTTCCCACGCACCCAAACTTCATTTTATATGATTTGTTTCTAGTCCTCCACGCTGGTCTCATCCTTGGAGGCGGAGCTGTCTCAGCTGAGGGTTAAAATGCAGGCTCTGACGCAAGAGAACAGTTTCTTGAAGGAAGAACTGATGAAGGCAAGACAGGTAAGGGCAGATATGAGAAGAACTTGCCCATGTGTGGTCAAATAAATTAACTTATAAAACTTATAAAATATAAGTGAGCCATGGAGAGATATACCGGAAGGACACGTGGGCAGAAGATCTCTGTTCTCTGTCTTACATCCTGGGGCGTCTGACAAATGGCTAACAGGCCACTTGAAAGGAGTGTCTGCAGTGATCAGGAAATTACTCTCTGAGAAAGTAAACAATGTCCATTTGGGGGAGAGCAGGCCCAGCTGACATCAGTATTCCTTGCGGACGCATTACTAATAAGACTCCTTCGTTTTGGTGCCTGATGTGTCTGCAGGCTGTTAGTGGTAGGAAAGGGCTGGGAGGTGGTGTCTGAGTTTCTCACTGCCCTGGAAATCTTCCCCTCCTTCTAACAACGCTTTCAGAGCTGGTTGGCATTCCCCATCCGTTGGAAGTTTCCTTGCGCTTAGACGGGACTTTGGGGCCTGCGGGTAAAACACACTGGTGAGGCTGCATGTCTCAAGATTACATCGTAAGGCAGCTCTCCATTCCATAGAGCCTAAGAGCACCCACACCCATGTGGTTTGGCCAGTAGTTGAGTCTTCTTCATCTTCCCAGCCAGTTTTTAAAAAAGATTCCCCCCCCCACTTCATTGTATTGTATTGATGAGGAGGACTTAAAAAGGCTGGCAACCAGTTAGCCAAAATGCTGGGCTTTTGTTGATTTCAGAGGGTTTCCCTTTATTAAAGGTGTTGTGGTGATTTGGGGCTTTTATAGAATTAAAAGCATTTCACTTAAGGTGTGGTGGTAAATGTTTTCAGCTGAGAACATGATTCCATCACCAGGACTGACAGAGTTGGCAGGAACCCAAAGGGCTCTTGTGATCCTGCGTGAGACTCCAGCCAGAACAGGGAGTCTCACAGAGATGCAACCGTTGTTGCAGATGCTGTGTGACTCCAAGTTGTTCTCACTTACGGCCACCCGAAGGCAACCCTATCACACGGTTTCCTTGGCAAGATTTGTTCAGAAGGGGGCTTGTCTTTGACTCCCCGAGGCTGAGAGAGTGTGACTTCCCCAAGGCCACACCCAGTGGGTTTCTCTGGCCGAGCAAGGATTTGAACCTGGGTCCTCCAGAGCTGTAGTCTATCACTCAAACTGCTACACCACACTGACTGAGGGCATTTCCGCACTACCCTGTTATAGTGTGATGATTCCACTTTCAACATCCTCTGGAATCCTGGGGTTTGCTACTGCTGAAATGGTCTCATTCTCAGTTCGTTTTGTCTCATCTTTGCATCCAGAGTCCATGAATAATCCAGTCCCACAAGGTGCAAAGAATAAAAAAGAACAGCCAGGGGACGCTTCCAGAAATTCTGGTTTCTGCATGGCGTAGTGGTTTGAGCTTTGAATTACGATCCTGGAGGCCAGGGTTCGATCCTCTGCTCGGCCATGGGTGCATCACACTTTCTCAGCCCCAGAAAACTTTGGGATAGATTTGCATTAGGGTTGCCATATAAAGTTGGAAAACAACAACAACATCTACAGCAGTGAGTCAGCATGTTGCAATTGTGTGATTGTTGGACTAGGACCCAGGGAGACCAGATCCCTGCTCAAGCCACTAAAACCCACCAGGTCACACTCTCTCAGCTTCAAGGAAGGCCATGGCAAACCGCAACTAAAGAAATCTTGCCAAGAATACCCTAGAATAGAAGAACCATGAGTCAAAGTCAACTTGAATGCCAGGTTAACAACAACGGCTGAGCATGGGCAGAATGCCACACCCATTATCCGTAGGCAAGATGCTCCTGAGCTTGTGCAAAGTGCTTTTGCCTTTAGATGGAGTTCTTAAAATTTGCTGTAAGAGACCACTCCCACCCACCTCCTTGCAAAAAAAGCTGCCCGCCCATAGGCCCATGCCACCTGAGGGAAGCCGCTTTGGTCGTCCAAGATCTTCAAAATCCCATGAGGCTTCTGAGCAATGAGATCCATGCAGGGCTGGTTGTCACTGAAGGCGATTTCTCTCCACTCCAGCTGCTCCCGGATAGATTCCTCCTGCAGGGAGAACACAGGGAAATAAATCCACTGACAGCCTCAGGAGAACAACCATCTACACAGGTACGTTTGGGGAGGACACACAACAGAGCCTTCTCTGCAGTGGTTCCCGGGCTGTGGAACTCCCTGCCATAGGAAACCGAGGTGGCCCCATTCCTGTTCTCTTTCTGCAGGTAGGGCCATTTCCGCACTAGCCTGTTATAGTGTGATGGTTCTGCTTTCAACCTCCTCTGGAATCCTGGGGTTTGCAGTTTCAGGAGGGGCCGGCTGGCCCCAGGATTCCAGAAGAGGTTGAAAGTGGAACCATCGCGCTATAACACTGTAGTGCGGAAGAAGAAATGGCTCCAAACCACAAGCAAATGAAAACACAACAGCAAATAGAAAACAAGGCAAGTCTCCACTAAATTCACAGAGAGAGAGAAAAGGAGCCGTTCCAGCTCCAACCGAAGGCCCTGCAGTTCTGCCAGGGAGGGTGGGGCTGCCCTTACCTGCTCCTCCTCCTCCTCCTCCTTGAAGACAATCCTATTGAAGAAGCCCTGGAGGCCCTTGTTGGCGCAGTTATGCCCAGCTGCTCAAGGCTGTTGAAGCCGAGATCCTGTTCAGAACAAGGAGGAGGGAAAGTGAAGAAGTCAGAAATCCCTGCAGTGGGAGAACAGCTGTTAAAACCGAGGGAGTCGGCAGAAATGGACAAATCACTGGGTCTGAATAGGGGGAAACCATGACAGACATTTTTAAAAGGTTGGAAACCCTTGATAGGTTTTTTTTTTTTTTTTTTGAGGAAAAAGGAAAGTGATTCCATAGTTGCTGATTTCAAGGATTTATATGAGCTCCTTAGAACAAGTGCAGGAGTCCGTCCTTAGAGGGAGGGGCAGGGCTGTCCCATAGAGAGGAATACAGCTGCTGAAAACAAGAGCAAAAGTTACTTCTACTTAAATCTACGTAGGCATATCTTAATGGAAAGTTATTTCTACTAAATCTACATAGATGTATCTTAGTTATTTCCACTTAAACCTCCACAGGTGTATCACCTTTTACATCCTAGGGACGCTTTATAGACTACAGCACAATACAGGCTCCTCCGCTTCTTAGGGGCTGCCCGTGTCTGAGGGGGAGGCCGAGCCCCGCAGAGCCCAGCCCCCCCACCCTCTCCAGCCCAGAGGGGGGACCCAGAAGGGCGCCGCCGCCGCCTCCCCTGACAGGGAAAGAAAGAAAGAAAGAACCAGCCCGCTACCTGCAGCCCCTCACGAAGAAGCCCCGCGGAGGGATCCCGGGGCGCCCCGCCCTCCCAACGGCTCTTAACCGCCAGGGGGCCCCGCGCCGCCAGAACGTTTTTCTACCCGCCAGGCGGCCACGCGAATCACTCCGCAGCCACGTGACCTGGCTTCGGGGTCCCGCGGGGGGGGTGAAAGGCAGCACCGAGGCCTCCCCTCCTTTCTCTCTTCCTTCCTCTCTCCCACTTTGCCCCCCCCGCCTCCGTTTCCCATCCGCACCGCCGGGAGCCCAGGCACCCCCCCTCCCTCCCTCCCTCCCTCCCTCCCTCCCTCTCCCCCCCCAGGGGCCCATTTGGGGGCCCTCCTCCTCCTCCACCCACCGTAAAGCCTCCCTCCGGCCGGCGGTCCCCCGGGGGAGCAACGAGCGCGGCTTCCGAGAGGCAGGAAGGAGGCTGAGGCGGGGGAAGGAGGAGAGTGACGCACTTCCTGCCGCTCTTTCCCACCTTTTCCAAGCGGCGAGGAGAGGTAAGGTGGGACCCCCAATGTGGGGAGGGGAGGGGAGGGGGCGCCCAGAGGCCTCAGGACGGGGGGGGTTTCTTTCTCTCTCTCTCTCTCCCTTCAGCCAAGGGAGGGGCTGGGTGGGGGGGGGGAAAGGAGGCCCCTCCCCCAGGAGGCACCGAGGCCTCTCCCTCCCTTCCCTCTTCCTTTCTTTCTCCCCCCTTCGCCCCCCCCCCGCGGACTCAGCTGCTCCCAGGGAGCCCCCCGGGGGAAGCGGAGAGAGAAAGCCGCCTCAGCCGAAAGCAGCGCCCGCCCCCCTCCCGCTCTCAGGCCGCCCCCGTTTCCCCTCCGCCCTGCCAGGAGCCCCGGCAGCCCCCCCGCCTCTCTCCCTCTCTCTGGGGGGTGGGAGGGGGCTGCCAATCCCCCCCAAAAGGGGCACCCCCTCCCCCTCCTCCTTCTCACCCCCGGCCTGCTGGCTCTGGCCCCGCCAAGGCCTCCTGGCTCTCTGGGGAAGCCGGGCCTCCGGTGGGGGGAGCCAGGGAGGGTCCCCCACGCCTCCCCCAGGCCTTCAGGGAGGGACCCCCACCCAGCCCAGGAGGGCGGCCTCCAGATCCCCCCCCCAGGAAGCCAACCTTTCCGCCTCCCCAGGGGGCCCCCTCCCCAAACCCTGGAACTGGAGGCAGCTCTTCTTCAATCTCTGGGGAGCCTCCAGTCACCCCCAGCCCTGCTCGCCCATCCCATAATACCCCCCTGGGTTCCCCTGGGGCACCAGCAGCCTGGTTCCCTGGCCAGATGGGAGGGACCAGGTGGAAGCCCCCCTCCCACCCCCCCTTCCTGAGGCAGATTCCAAATATTTGAACCCTGAGCGTCCAAAGCAAGCTCCTTCTCTGCTGATGGTTCCTCAGGTAGAGGAGGAAGGAAGGACAGGCGGCTGAGTCCCAACACAGTGGAACGGACTGGGTGGCCTTGGATCAGACACACTCTCTCAGCCTCAGAGGAAGGCTCTGGTAAGGCAAGGCCTGAAACTAGGCTTTTGGGGAGACGGCATGGAGTTACGGGTTGACTGTTGGACTAGGACTCTGGAAGGCTTTTGGGGCTGAGTGGGGCCCCCCTCAGCCACGGAAGCCCCCTGGGCCACCTTTCACAAGTCACACTCTCCCAGCCTCAGGGGTGTGAAAGAGAACGCACTGCATTTCAAAAAAAGAAATAGGAGGCAGGCAAAGGGAAAGCAGGTCCCTCCCCAGTTCCACTGGGTCTGGGCCAGCATTCCTCAGCCTTTGGCCGTCCTGATGATTTGGACCTCACCTCCTGGGTGTCCTTGCCAGTGCGGCCGATGCTTGGGAATTCTGGGAGTTGAAGCCTCAAACATCTCAAGGACTAAAGTTTAGAAAACCATTCATCTCTGCAGCTTCCAATGCATTCCTCTTCTCACACACACAGAGACCCACACTTGCTTGTTCTCCCATCGCTGGCAGGAGAGAGGAAGCCGTGGAGGGGCTCTGGTATCGCTTCCCCACACGCCCAGCTGTGCGGGGCCCACCTATGGCCCCTGGACCACACCCTGATGGCCTCCCTAAAAGCAAGCAGCAATGTCTAGTAATTGAACCTAAGAAAGAGTGGAAAGTGCAAGGGTCTTTCCTCTTCCCACCCACAAGCACAACAGCACTTAGTTCACTCTGTGTTACTCCTCCTTAAAACAGAGCAAGGGCGTCTGTGTGGGGGGGGCCCCCCCGGGCTGGGGGGGGCCCTTTAAAAGGGGGGGGGAAAAAAAAAAAAAGGGGGGGCCCCCCCCCCCCCGGGCCCCCCCGGGGGGGCCGGGGGCCCCCCCCCCCCGGGGGGGGAAAAACCCGGGGGGGGGGCCCCCGGGGGTTTTTGGGGGGGCCCCCGGAAAAAGGGGGGGGCCCGGGGGGGAAAAAGGGGGGGGGGCCCCTTTTTTCCCCCCGGGGCCCGGGGGTTTTGGGGCCCCCCGGGGGGGGGGGGGGGCGGGGGGGGGTTGGCCCCCTGGACCGGGCCCCCCTTTGGGGGGCCCCCCCGGGGCCCCCGGGCCCCTTTTAAAAAAACCCCCCCCCTTGGGGGTTTGGGAAAAAAAAAAAAAAAAAAAAAAAACCCAAAAAAACCCCCCCCCCCTTTTAAGGGGGTTTTTTTTTCCCCCCCCGTTTTTTTGGCCCCCTCCCCCCCGGGGCCCGGTTTTTAAAGGGGTTTAAACCTTTAAAACCCAAAAAAAAAATTTTTTTTAAAAAAAAAAAAATTTTTTTCCCCCCCCAAAAAAATTTTTTTTCCCCCTTTTCCCCGGGAAAAGGGGTTTTGGGGGCCCCCCTTTTTTCCCCCCCCCTTGCGGGGCCCCCTTTTTTCCCCTTTTCCCCCCCTTTTTTCCCCAAAACCCCAAAAAGCCGGGGGGAAAAAAAAAAAAGGGGCCCCCTTTTCCCCCCCCCCCGGGGGGGGGGGGGGGGTTTTTTTAACCCCCAAAAAAAGGGGGTTTGGGGGGGGGGGGGGCCCCCCCCCTTTTTTTTTTTGGGAAAAGGGTTTGGGGTTTTTTTCCCTTTTTTTTTTCTTGGGGGGACCCTTTTTTCCCCCCGGGGGGGTTTCCGGTTTTCCCCCCTTTTTTTCGGCCCGGGGGGGGGGGTTTTTTTGGGGGGAAACCCCAAAGGGGGGGGGGTTTTTTTGGGGGGGGGGCCCCCGGGGGGGGAAAAGGGGGGGAAGGGGGGCCCCCCCCCCGGGGGGGGGCCCCCCCGGGAAAAAGGGGGGGGTTTTGGGGTTTCCCCCCCCCTTTTTTTGGGGGGGGGGGGGGGGGTTTTTTTTTTTTGGGGGTTTTTGGGGGGGGGGGGGAAAAATCCCCCCCCCCCCCTTTTTTGGGGGGTTTTTTTTTTTTTAAAAAAAAACCCCCCGGGGGGCCCGGGGGAAGGGGGAAAATTTTTTCCGGGGGGGGGGGCTTTTGGGAAAATTTCCCCCCCAAAAGGGGGGGGGTTTTTTTTTTTTCCCCCCCTTTTTTCCTTCCCCCCTTCCCCCCTTTTTTTAACCGGAAAAATTGGGGGAAGGGGGAAAAGGGGAAAAAGGGGCCCCCAAAATTGGGTTTTTTTTTTTAAGGGGGGGGGGGGGGTTTTTTTTTTTTGGGGGAAAAAGGAAAAACCAAAAAAAAACCCCGGGGGGGGGGCCCAAAAAAAAACCCCCCCTTTTTTTTTTGGGGGGGGGAAAAAAGGGGGGGCCAATTTTTTTTTTAAAAAAAAGGGTTAAAATTCCCCCGGGTTTTTTAAAAAAAATTTTTTTTTTAAAAATTTTTTTTTTTTTTTCCCTTTTTAAAAAAGAAAACCCTTTTAAAAAATTTTTAAACCCAAAAAAATTTAAAATTTAAAGTTTTTTCCCCCTTTAAAATTTTTGGGGGGGGGGTTTTTAATTTTGGGGAAAAGAAATTTGGGGGGCCCTTAAATTTTTAAAAAAAAAAAATTTTTTTGGGGGGGAATTTTTGGGGGGGAAAAAAGGGGGGGAAAAAATTTTGGGGGGGGTTGGGGGGGGGTGGGGGGGGGGGGGGGAAAAAAAGGGAAAAGGTTGGGGGGGGGTTTTTTTTTCCCCCCCCCCCAAAAAACCCCCTTTGGGCCCCAAAAAAAACCCCCCCCTTTTGGCCCCCCCAAAAAAAAACCCCCATTTTTTTTAATTTTTAAAAAACCCCAAACAAAAAATTTTTAAAAAAAAAACCCGGGGGGGCCCCCCCGGGAAAAGGGGGGGTTTTTTTCCCCCCTTTTTAAAAAAAGGGGAAAATTTTTAAAACCCGGGTTTGGGGGAAAAAAAAAAAAAGGGGGGGGGGCCCTTTGGGCCAAAAAAAAAATTTTTTTTTGGGAAAAGGGGGGGGGGCCCCCCCCAATTTCCCCTAAAAAAAAACCCCCAATTTTGGGAAACCCCCCTCTTTTTTAAAAAAAAAAAAATTTAAAAATTCCCCCCCCCGGGTTTTTTTTCCCCCCGCCCCCAAAAAACCCCCCAAAAGGGGGGTTTTTTGGGGGGAACCCCCCAAAGGAATTTGGGGGGGCCCCTTTTAAAAAAAAAAAAAAGGGGGGGGGGGCCCCCCCCCCTTTTAAGGGGCCAAAAACCCCCCCCCCCCCCCGGAAAAAAAACCCCCCCTTGTTTTCCCAAAAATTTTCCGGCCCCAAATTTTTTTAAAAAATTTTTAAAGGGAAAAGGGCCGTTTTCCTTTTTTTTCCCCCCAATTTTTTCCCCAAAAGGGTTTTTCCCCGGGCCCCTTTTTTTTAAAACCCCCCTTTTCCCCCCCCAAAAAAAAAAGGGGGGGGTTAAAAAAAAAAGGGAAGGGGGCGGGGGAAAAAAAACCCCCGGGTTTTTTTCCCCTTTTTTTTTTTTTTCCCCCCCCCCGGGGGGGGTTTTTAAACCCCCCAAATCTTTTCCTTTAAATTTTAAAAACCCCCTTTAAAAAAAAGGGGGGGGTTTTTTTTTTTTTGGGGGGCCCAGCCCCCCTTGGGGGCCCCGGGGGGGAAAAAAAAAAGGGGGGGGAAAGGGGTTTCCCCCCCCGGGGGTTTTTTTTTGGGTTCCCCCCGGGGGTTTTTTTTTTTTCCCCCCCCCGGGGGGAATTTTTCCCTTCCCCCAATTTTGGGGGGGAAGTTTTTTTTTTTGGGGGGAAGGGGGGGGGCCCCCCCCCAAAAAAATTTCCCCCCCCAAAAATTTTGGGTTTGGAAGGGGGTTTTTTTTTGGGTTTTAAAAATTTTCCTTTTTGGGGGCCCCCCCCCCCCCCCCGGGGGAAAAAAAAAAAAAAAAAAAAACCCAAAGGTTTAAACCCTTGGTTTTGGGGGGGAAAAAACCCCAAGGGGGGAAAAACCCCCGGGGGGGGGGGGGAAAAAAAGGGGTTTTTGGGTGCCCTTTTTTAAAAAAAAAAAAAAACCCCCAAAAAAAAAAAAAAGGGGGGGTTTTAAAAAGTTTTTTAGGGGGGGGGGGAACCCCCCTTTTGGGGGGGTTTTTTCCCCCCTTTTTTTTCCCCCCCCCGGGGGGGGGAAAAACCCCCCCGGGGGAAACCCAACCCCCCCCCTAGGGGGGAAAAAAAAAAATTTTTTTTTTTTTTGGGGGGGGGGAAAAAAAAAAAAAATAAAAAAAAAATTTTGGGCCCTTTTTCCCCCCTTTTTTTGGGTTTTTTTTTTAAAAAAAGGGGAAAAAACCCCTTTTTTAAAAAACCCAAACCGGGTTTAACCCCTTTTTGGGGTTTTTTAAAAGGGGGGGGGGCCCCGTTTAAAAAAAGGGTTTTTTTTTTTTTTTAAAAAAAAATTTTTCTTTTTTCCCTTCCCCCTTTTGGGGGGGGGGAAAAAAAAAAAAAAAAAAGGGGGGGGTTTTTTGGGGGGGGGCCCCCGGGGAAAACCTTTTTCCCCTTGGGGGTTTTTAAAAAATTTTTTTCCCCCTTTTTTTTTGGCCGGGGGGGGGGGGAAAAAAAATTTTTTTCCCAAACCCCTTTGGGGCCGGGGGAAAAAAAAACCCCCCGGCCCCCAAATTGGGGGGGTTTTTTGGGGTTTGGGGGGGTTTTGGGGGGAAAAAAAAAGGGGGTGGGGGGGGGGGGGGGTTTTTTTTAAAAAAAATTTGGGGGGGGGGGGGGTTTTTTTTTTTTTTAAAAAATTTTTTTTAAAAAATTTTTTTCCCCCCAACCCCCCCCCCCCCGGGGGGGGGAAAAACCCCCCCCCCCAAAAACCCAAAAAAAAAAAAATTTTTTTTTCCCCCCGGCCCCCCCGGGGGGGCCCCCCCGGGGGGGCCCCCAAGGGGCCCCCCCCAAAACCCCCTTTTCCGGGGGGGGAAAAAAGGGCCCCCCCCCCCCCGGGGCCCAGCCCCACCCCCCTTTTTCCCCCCCCCCCCGGGGCCCAAAAAAAACCCCCCCCCCCCCCCTTTTTCCCCAAAAAATTTTCCCCCCCAAAAAACCCCCTAAAAAGTTTTTCCAAAAAGGAAAAAAAAATTTTTTAAAAATTTTTTTTTTATTTTTAAATTTTTTTTTTTTTTTAAAAAAAAAAATTTTTTTTTTTTTTTTTAAATTTTTTTTAAAAAAAAAAATTTTTTTAAAAAAAAAAAAAAAAAAAGGGGGGGGGGAAAACCTTTTTTTTTTTTTTTTTTTAAAAAAAAAAAGGGGAAAAAAATTTTTTTCCCTTAAAAACCCGGGGAAAACCCCCCCCCGGGGGGGGGGGCCCCAGCCCCGGGCCCCCGGGGGGGTTTTTTTTTTCCCCCCCCCTTTTTTTTTTTTGGGGGCCCCCCCTTTTCCCTTTCCCGGGGGGGGGCCCCCCCTTTTGGGGGGCCCCCCCCTTTTTTTCCCCCCCCCCAAAGGGGGGGGGCCCCCCCCCCCCTTTTTTTTCCCCTTTCCCCCCCAAAACCCCCCCTTTTTGGCCCCCCCAAAAGGGGGGGCCCCCCCCCCAAAAACCCCCCCCCCCCCCCCTCCCCCTTCCCCCCCCCGGGGGGGGGAAACCCCCCCCCCCCCGGCCCCCCCCCCCTCCCCCCCTTTTTCCCCCCCCCCTCTGGCTGAGAATTCTAAATGTCCCTCCCGAAACTGCAAACCCCAGGATTCCATAGGAGGTTGAAAGTGGAACGATTGCGCTATAACACTGTAGTGCGGAAGAAGAAATGGCTCCAAACCACAAGCAAATGAAAACCCAACAGCAAATAGAAAACAAGGCAGGTCTCCACTGAATTCACAGAGAGAGAGAGAGAGAGAAGGAGCCGTTCCAGCCCCAAAGCGAAGGCCCTGCAGTTCTGCCAGGGAGGGTGGGGGCTGCCCTTCCCTGCTCCTCCTTGAAGACAATCCTACTGAAGAACCCTTTGGGACCCCCTCTTTGGGCCCTAGTGGATGCCCAGCTGCTCAAAGCTCTTGAAGCCGAGATCCTGCTCCGAACGAGGAGGAGGGAAAGCGAGGAAGTCGGAAATCCCTGCGGTGGGAGGACGGCTGTTAAAACCCAAGGAGTCAGCAGAATAACAGACAAATTATAGGGTTTGAATAGGGGAAAACCATGACAGACATTTTTGAAAGATTGGAAACCCTCGATACTTTTTTTTTTTTTTTGAGGAGAAAGGAAAATGATCTCATAACTGCTGATTTCAAGGATTTATAGGAGCTCCTTAGAACAAGTGCAGAGTCCGTCCTTAGAGGGGGGGGGGCAGGGCTGTCCCAGAGACGTCAATACAGCTGAGGAAAACAAGAGCGAAAGTTACTTCTACTTAAAGCTACGTAGGCATATCTTAAGGGAAAATATTTCCACTTAAATCTCCACAGGCGTATCACCTTTTACATCCTAGGGATGCTTTTATAGCCTATAGCACAATACAGGCTCCTCCGCTTCTTAGGGGCTGCCCGTGTCTGGGGGGGAGGCCGAGCCCCGCAGAGCCCAGCCCCCCCACCCTCTCCAGCCCAGAGGGGGGACCCAGAAGGGCGCCGCCGCCGCCTCCCCTGACAGGGAAAAGAAAGAAAGAAAGAACCAGCCCGCTACCTGCAGCCCCTCACGAAGAAGCCCCGCGGAGGGATCCCGGGCGCCCCGCCCTCCCAACGGCCTTTAAGCCAGGGGGCCCCGGGGCCGCTGGGAAATTTTTTACCCGCCAGGCGGCCACGCGAATCACTCCGCAGCCACGTGACCTGGCTTCGGGTCCCGCGGGGGGGGAAAAGGGAGCACCGAGGCCTCCCCCCTTTCTCTTTCCTTCCTCTCTCCCCCTTTCGCCCCCCCGCCTCCGTTTCCCATCCGCACCGCCGGGAGCCCAGGGAGGCCCCCCCCCCTCCCTCCCTCCCTCCCCCCCTCCCTCTCCCCCGGGCCCCCGGGGCCCATTTGGGGGCCCCCCCCTCCTCCACCCACCGTAAAAACCTCCCTCCGGCCGGGGTCCTCCGGGGAGCAACGAGCGCGGCTTCCTAGAGAGGCAGGAAGGAGGCTGAGGCGGGGGGAAAGGGGGAGAGTGACGCAAACCCCCCTGCCGCTCTTCTCTGCCTTTTCAGAGCGGGGGGGAGAGGTAAGGCGGGGCCCCCAAAGTGGGGAGGGGAGGTCTCAGTGGCCTAGGACGGAGGGGGGGGAGTCTTCTTTTTTTCTTTCTCTGTCTGTTTTCTCTCTCTCTCTCTCCCTTCAGGCGAGGGAGGGGCTGGGTGGGGGGGGGGAAGGAGGCCCCTCCCCCAGGAGGCACTGAGGCCTCCCCCCTTTCTCTTCCCTTTCCTTTTTTCCCCTTTCCCCTCCTTTCGCCCCCCCGGGACCGCCGCCCCCCGGGAGCCCTCCGGGGAAGCGGGAGAGAGAAGCCGCCCTCAGTCAGCCGAGAGCAGCGCCCGCCCCCCTCCCGCTCCAGGCCGCCTCCCCTTTTTTCCCCCCCCCCGGGCCGGGGGCCCAGGCAGCCCCCCCTCTCTTCCTCTCTCTCTCCGGTGGGGGGGGGGAGGGGGGGGCCAGGTTCCCCCCAAAGGGGCCCCCCCCC
>CAOLHI010008305.1:0-10127 GCA_948474755.1 Ctenosaura bakeri | reverse complement strand
CTAAGAGATAGCCATAACACTAACACTGGTCCTAGACCTAACCCTAGCCCTAAACCTAATTGTAACCCTAGCCCTAACCCTAACCCTAGCCCTAATCATAGCCGTAACCCTAACCCTAGCCCTAACCCTAGACCTAACACTAGGCCTAATCCTAACCCTAACCGTAACCCTAGACCTAACCCTAAGCCTAAACCTAGCATTAACCAAAGCCATAGCCCTAAACCTAGTCCTAACCCTAGCCCTAACCCTAACCCTAACTCTAGCCTAGATCTAACCCGAGCCCTAACCCCAACCCTAAGCCTAGCCCTAACTCCAGACTTAACTCTAGCCCTAACCCTAGCATAAAACCTAACCCTAGCCACAACCCTAACCCTTGTTCTAACCCTACTTCCAACTGTAGCCCTAACCCTAGCCCTAGCCCTAACCCTACCCCTACCCCTAGTCCTAATCTTAGCCCTAACCCTAGCCGTAACCCTAGCCCTAACCCGACTCTAACCCTAGCTCTAACCCTAACCCTAACCAAAGCCCTTACCGTAGCCCCAAACTCAGAAATAACATTAGCCCTAGCCCTAACCCTAACCCTCGCCCTAACCTTAGAACTAATCGTAACTGTAACTTTAACTCTAGCCCTCACCCGAGACATAACCCTATACCTAACCCTGGCCCTCACGCTAGCCCTAACCATAGCACTAAGCCTAGTGTTAAACCTAGCCATAACCGTAACCTGAAAACCAAACTTAAAACTACCACTAACCCTAGTCCTAATCCTAGCCCTAAGACCTAACCCCAGCCTTACCACAACCATAACCCTAACTCTGAGCCTAACCCTACCACTACCCCTACCACTAGCTCTAAGACCTAGCGCTAGCACTAACACTAACCCTAATCCTTACCTTACCCCTCGCTCTTGCCCTAGCCCTAAGAGATAGCCCTAAAGCTAACATTAGTCCTAGACCTAACCCTAGCCCTAAACCTAAACATAACCCAAGCCCTAACCCTAACCCTAGCCCTAACCCTAGTCCCAACCCTAGCCCTAATCCTAGCTATAGCCCTATACCTAGTGTTAACCCTAGCCCTAACCCTAGACCTAAACCTAGCCTTAACCCTAGCACTGACCATAACCCTAGCCTAGACGTAACCCTAGCCCTAACCCTAACCCTAACCCTAGCCCTAACCCTAACCCTAGCCCTAACCCTAATGCTAGTCCTAACCATAGCCCTAACCCTAGCCCTAAACTTAGCACTAACCCTCGGCCTAACCTTAACCCTAACCATAGCCCTAACCCTAACGCTAACCCTAACCGTAACGCTAACCCTAACCCTCACCCTAGCCATAACCCTAACCCTAGCCCTAACCCTAAACCTTGCCATAACCCCAGTACCAACCCTTGCCCTAACCCTAGCCCTAACCCTAGGCCTAACATTATTCCTAAACCTAGCCCTAACCCTAGCCCGAACACTAACTCCAGACTTAACTCTATCCCTAACCCTAGTGCTAAACCTAGCACTAGCCCTAACCCTAGCCCTAACCCTAACCCTAACCCTAATCTGAGCCGTAACCCTAACCCTAGCCCAAACTCTAACCCTAGCCCAAACCCTAGCCCTATCCCTAGCCCTCACCCTAGGCCTAACGTTAACCCTAACCCTAGCCCTAACCCTAGGCCTGTCAGGGGCATGGGTCCGGCTGGGCCTGTCGCTGCCCCTGAGGCTGCTGCGGCTGAGGGGCCTTGTCTGGAGCCACCTACCTAGAAGCTGCAGGCCTCGGGCCTGCTCCCGGGGCTCCGCCCACCCACGGCCCCGATTCGCAGAAGGCCTGGGAGTCTGCCTGCGGCCCCGATCCAGAGGAGGCGACGGGCGGAGAACTCGCAGCTGTGAGGCACAGCCCAGCTGTGAGCCCTCAGCCACATGGCCACGCCTGATTGGTCGGCCCTCAGCCACATGGCCACGCCTGATTGGTCGGTGCCTGGCTTGGAGGGCTATTTGAGGCAGGCGCCGGGCTGTGGAAGGCACGGAGCAACAACTGTTGGTCAACCGTGGTTCTGCTGTCCGTCCCTTTTTCCTGCCCTCGCCTGAAACCAGTCCTCCTGTTCGCCTTAGTGAAGTAACCTGCCTTATGTACTTTAACAGCCTGTGTTTATTTCTGTTAAGACTGAGTAAAAGCCCTGCACCTCTAACCAGCTCCCCTGCCTCTGCCTGACCACCGCCTGGCACTGACAGATTGTTGCTCTGTCTCAGTCAGGCAGCATGGACGGGGAGAACGCGGCCCTGCAGGCCCAGCTGGCTGCTCAGGCCCAAGAGAACAAAGGGCTGCGCGCCCACGTGGACCAGCTTTCTCATGCTCTGCAAATGCTGCAGTTCCAGATGAGGCAGCTACAGGCAACCCGGCCCCAGCCTGCTTCCAAGGTCCCTATGGCTGTACTGCAGCATTTTTCGGGGGAGCCTACAGAGCTGGAGACCTTCATTGCTAACTGCCGGCTGTACATCCAAGTCCGGGCCCGAGACTTCCCGGATGAGCACGCCCAGGTGGCGTTCATGATTAGCCTGTTGACCGGTGTGCCTGCCAAGTGGGCTACGCCCCTGCTTCGGGAGAACAGCGTAGTCTTGGACAGCATGGCTGCATTCCTGCAGGCTTTCTGGGCCGTATGGGGGGATCCCATCCGGTCTGAGACTGCAAGCCGCCACCTCTGCCAGCTGCAGCAGGGGAGGGGCTCGGTGCGAGACTACACCACCTCCTTCCGGTTCTTGGCCCAGGACGTGCCCTACAATGACCCGGCTCTTCAGGATCAATTCAAGGCCGGCCTCTCGGAGGAAATCCTGGACGAACTGGCCCGCAGCTCCCCACCCGCGACCCTTGAGCAGCTTATCCAGCAGGCCCTCCGCATTGACGGGCGATTGGAAGCCCACCGGCAGGCCCGCTGCACCAGAACCTCAAGTGCGCGCACTTGGGCATCCGCTCCGCGAGAGACGGAGGGTCTGCCCTGTGCCATCCCGGCTTCCTCGAGCCCGGAGGAGCCTATGCAGCTCGGGGAGGGCGCGGCCCTGGCTGACCGCCAAGGAGAAGGAGCTGCGGCGGTGGGCTGGCCTGTGCCTCTACTGCGGGCTAGGGGGACACTTTGCTCACGTGTGCCCAGCCAAGACACCGGCTACCGGCGCGTCGGGAAAAGCCAACCCCCAGGCCTAGAAGGCCTGCGAGGCCTGGGGGAGCCCGGCAGCGGGGACACTGCAGACCCATAAGAGAGGCAACGAGATCCGCTCCTGTTGGCCGCCTTGGTCTGCCTTGGCGGGGCAACACCGATACCCGTGGGGGCCATGCTTGACTCCGGGGCGTCCAACAACTTCCTGGACCTCCAGTTTGCCCAGGATCACCGGATACCATTGGAGCCCCTACCTGAGCCTCGCCCGGTGGAGACCATCGACGGACGATTGCTGAGGCCAGGCCCCATCAGCCACCGGACGGTGGAGGTGGGTCTGGAAATCCAGGGCCACTATGAGCAGACCCGCTTCCCAGTCACGGCGGTGCCCCACTTCCCGCTCGTGCTGGGCATGCCATGGCTCTCGCGCCATGACCCCCGAATCTCATGGTCGTGGCGCGAGGTGCTCTTCGCCTCCGAGTACTTCCAGGAGTACTGCTGGCCTGAGAAGCTGCTGGCTACCCTGGAGGCCCCTGGTCCTGCAACTTCCGTCGAGCTGCCGCCCAAGTACCAGGAATATGCAGACATCTTTGACCAGAAGGAGGCCGATCGCCTACCTCCCCACCGGGTTTATGACTGCGCCATCGACTTGGTCCCGGGGGCGCCCATTCTGGCTGGTCGCATCTACGTGCTTTGAGAACCCGAGCTGGCAGCACTAAGGGACTTCCTGAAAAAAAACTGCGCCGGGGTTTCGTGCGGCCATCGACGTCACCGGTGGGGGCGCCGGTGCTGTTCGTCCGCAAGAAGTCGGGGGAACTCCGGCTCTGCAATGAGTACCGCGCCCTTAACCAGATCACCATCCGCAACCGCTACCCGCTCCCTCTGATTCGGGAGTTGCTGGAGCGCCTGCGGCACGCGACGATCTTCAGCAAGCTGGACCTCCGCGGGACCTACAACCTGGTTCGGTTTCGGGTGGAAGATGAGTGGAAGACAGCGTTCCAGACCCGGTATGGCCACTATGAATATATGGTTATGCCCTTCGGCCTCTGTAACGCCCAGGCCGTGTTCCAGCACTTTGTCAACGACGTCTTCCGCGACTACCTGGATCGGTTCGTGATTATCTACCTTGACGACTTCCTGATTTACTCCCCAAATCAGCGGGTCCACGACGCTCACGTACGGGCAGTTTTGCAGCGGCTCCGGGAGCACCGCCTGTACGCGAAGCTCGAGAAGTGTGCCTTCGACCTCTCGGAGGTCAACTTCTTGGGCTACCGAGTGTCTCATCGGGGAGTGGAGATGGATCCGGCCAAGGTAGAGGCAATCGTGTCCTGGCAGCCGCCGGCCAGCCGCAAAGATGTCCAGCGCTTCTTAGGGTTCGCGAACTTCTATTGGAAGTTCATCCCCGAGTACGCGACCCTAGCGGCCCCCATCACCAGCGTGCTCCAGGGAAAAGCACCCTTCCGGTGGACCGAGGAGGGCCAGCATGCGTTCGAGCGGCTGAAAACCTGCTTCACATCTGAGCCCATTCTTCAGCACCCGGACTCCAGGCGACCATTTGTAGTGGAGACCAACACCTCGGATGTGGCAGTCGGGGCGGTCCTGTTGCAAGCTGGGGATCCAGAGGGCCAACTCCGACCTTGTGCTTACTACTCGCGGCAGCTGTCTTCCCCCGAGCGGAACTATACCATCTGGGAGAATGAACTCCTGGCGGTTAAGGCAGCCTTCGAGGCCTGGCGGCACCTGCTGGAGGGCACCCAGCATCCAGTGCAGGTACGTACTGACCACCGCAACCTAGAGTACCTCCAGACCACCTGCAAGCTGACTTCGCGGTAGATGCGGTGGGCCCAGTTCTTCTCACGGTTCCATTTCCAGCTCCAGTATGTGCCGCGGGCTCGCAACCGCCGCGCAGACGCCCTGTCCCGGAAGCCAGAGTATGCCGCGACTCCAGAGCCCGAGGTGCAGTCCACTATCCTGCACCCGGAAAACTTTGCGGCAGCGTTGGAGGTAGCCACCCTGGCGGAGCGGATCCGGGAGGCCCAGGCTCAGGAGCCACCCCGGGGGCCCCTTCGGCTGGGGGACGCCTCCTCCCCGTGGTCCCAAGGGGAGGGGCTGCTGTATCACCAGGGCCACTTGTTTGTTCCAACAGGTCCGTGCCGGGACGAGGTGTTGCGGCTCTGCCATGACGGCAGACCTGCGGGGCACTTCGGACCGTTCAAAACCATGCACCTGGTGACTCGCGAGTTCTTGTGGCCCCGGGTACGAGGGGACGTCGACCGCTACGTCCGCACATGCCCCGTGTGCCGCCGTGCCAAGGACCCGCCGGGGAAACCTCCTGGTCTCCTCCAACCTCTACCAACTCTGACGGGTCCCTGGAAGGCGGTGTCCATGGACTTTATCACCGAGCTCCCCCGTCTCGAGGACACAAGGTCATACTGGTGGCGGTGGACCTTTTCACCAAGATGGCGCACTTTGTCCCGTGCCCGTCACTGCCCACTGCCAAGGAGACGGCCCGCCTAGTAATACACCATGTGTTCTGGCTCCACGGCCTCCCCGAGGGGATCGTGTCCGATCGGGGACCCCAATTCACGGCCCGGTTCTGGCAGTGCCTGCTGCATCAACTGGACGTCGAGCCCCGCTTCTCTTCTGCCCACCACCCGCAGACGGACGGCCAGACGGAACGTACCAACACGACCCTGGAACAGTACCTACGTTGCTACAGCTGCTACCAGCAGGACGATTGGGCAGACCTGCTACCTCTGGCAGAGTTTGCCTATAATAACACCGTCCACACCTCCACCCAGCGGACCCCGTTCTTCGCCAACTATGGCTACCATCCACCTTGGTTCCTGGCCGTCGGAGCGCCATCCGCGGTGCCCGCCGCCGACCAATGGCTCCAGGAGCTGCGGGCGTTGCAGAGCCTGCTGCAGGAGCAACTAGAGCTTGCCAAGGTGGCATACAAGCGGACTGCCAACCGCCACCGCCAACCAGGCCTGCCATTGCAGGTCGGGGAGTGGGTCTGGCTATCCACCCGCTTCCTCCCGACCGCTCATCCCAGCCGCAAGCTGGACGCCCAGTTCATTGGGCCTTTTGAAGTCACAGCCCAGGTGAACCCCGTGGCTTATTGGCTGCAGCTTCCGCACAACCTGTGGGTTCACCCCGTGTTCCATAGGTCACTCTTGCTGCCGGCCTCGGGAGTGCGTCCCGACGCCGGACCAGGTCCGCCTCCAGCGTCTGTGATTGTGGATGGCGAGGAAGAATTTGAAGTGGCTGAAATCCTCCACTCCCACCGGCGGAGAGGGCGCTTGCAATACCTCGTAGACTGGCATGGCTACGGGCCGGAGGAACGGTCCTGGGAGGACGTCACCGACGTCCACGCACCCCGACTGGTGCAGGCCTTTCACCGGAGCTTCCCCGCCAAACCGCGGCCTCGGCGGGGTAGGGGGGCGAGTCTGGGGAAGGGGGTGATGTCAGGGGCATGGGCCTGGCTGGGCCTGTCGCTGACCCTGAGGCTGCTGCGGCTGAGGGGCCTTGTCTGGAGCCACCTACCTAGAAGCTGCAGGCCTCGTGCCTGCTCCCAGGGCTCCGCCCACCCACGGCCCCAATTCGCAGAAGGCCTGGGAGTCTGCCTGCGGCCCCGATCCAGAGGAGGCGACGGGCGGAGAACTCGCAGCTGTGAGGCACAGCCCAGCTGTGAGCCCTCAGCCACATGGCCACGCCTGATTGGTCGGCCCTCAGCCACATGGCCACGCCTGATTGGTCGGTGCCTGGCTTGGAGGGCTATTTGAGGCAGGCGCCGGGCTGTGGAAGGCACGGAGCAACAACTGTTGGTCAACCGTGGTCCTGCTTTCCGTCCCTTGTTCCTGCCCTCGCCTGAAACCAGTCCTCCTGTTCGCCTTAGTGAAGTAACCTGCCTTATGTACTTTAACAACCTATGTTTATTTCTGTTAAGACTGAGTAAAAGCCCTGCACCTCTAACCAGCTCCCCTGCCTCTGCCTGACCACCGCCTGGCACTGCCAAGGCCTAAGCTTAACCCTAACCCTAACCATAGCCCTAGCCCTAACCTTAGCCCTAACTCTAGCCCTAACCCTAATCTTAGCCCTACCCGTAGCACTGTCCCTAGCACTAACCCTAACCCTGACCGTAACACAAAACCTAACCCTAATCCTAGACCTAACCCTGACCCTACCCCTAACCCTATCCCTAACCCTAACTCTATCCCTAAACCTAGCCCTAACCCTAACCCTAACCCTAACCAAAGCCCTTACCATAGCCCGAAATTGAGAAATAACATTAGCCCTAGCCCTAGCCCCAACCCTAACCCTAACCCTCGCCTTAACCATAGAACTAACCCTAACACCAACTGTAACTCTTGCCCTCACCCCTATACCTAACGCTGGCCCTAACGCTGGCCCTAACGCTAGCCCTAACCATAACACTAAGCCTAGTATTAAACCTAGCCATAACCGTAACCCGAAAATCAAACTTAACACTACCACTAACCCTAGCCCTAATCCTAGCCCTCAGACCTAGACCTAGCCTTACCACAACCATAATACTAACTCTGAGCCTAACCCTACCACTACCCATAGCCCTAGCCCTAAACCCCAGCCCTAGCACTAACCCTAACCCTAATCCTTACCTTACCCCTAGCTCTTGCCCTAGCCCTAAGAGATAGCCAAAATGCTAACATTAGTCCTAGACATGACCCTAGCCCGAAACCTAACCCTAACCCTAGCCCTAAGACTAACCCTAGCCCTAATCCTAGCCCTAACCCTAACACTAATCCTAGCCCAAACTTCAGACTTAATTCCAGCCCTTACCCTAGCATTAAACATAGCCCTAACCCTAACCCTAACCCTAACCCTAGTCCCAACTCTAGCCCTCACCTTTGCCCTAGCCCTAACCATAGCCCTAGCCCTAACCTTAGCCCTAAACCTAGCCCTATCATTAGCCCTAACCCTAACACTAGCCTAGACCTACCCCGAGCACTAACCCTAATCCTAATCCTAGCCCTAACTCCAGACTTAACTCTAGCCCTTACCCTAGCGTTAAACCTAGCCCTAACCCTAACCTTAACCCTAACCCTAAACGTATCCCTAACCCTAGCCCTAAACCTAGCCCTAAACTTTGCTCTAACCCTGACCCTAACCAAAGCCCTTACCGTAGCCCCAAACTCAGAAATAACATTAGCCCTAGCCCTAGCCCTAACCCTAACCCTAACCCTCACCCTAACCATAACCCCAACTCTAACTTTAACTCTAGCCCTCACCCGAGACATAACCCTATACCTAACCCTGGCCCTCACGCTGGCCCTAACCATAGAACTAAGCCTAGCATTAAACCTAGCCATAACTGTAACCCGAAAACCAAACTTAACACTACCACTAATCCTAGCCCTAATACTTGCCCTAAGACCTAGCCGTAGCCTTACCACAACCATAACCCTAACTCTGAGCCTATCCCTACCACTACCCTAGCTCTAGCCCTAAGCCCTAGTGCTAGCAGTAACCCTAACCCAATCCTTATCTTACCCCTAGCTCTAGCCCTAGTCCTAAGAGATAGCCATAACGCTAAAACTAGTCCTAGACCTTGCCCTAGCCCTAAACCTAACCGTAACCCTAACCCTAGCCCTAATATTAGCCGTAATCCTAACCCTAGCCCAAACACTAGCCCTAACCCTAGCCCTAACCCTAACCCTAACCTTTACCCTAACCGTAGGCCTAACCATACCCCTAACCCTAGCCATAACCAAAGCCCTAGCTCTAACCCTAGTCCTAACCCTAGCCCTAACCCTAGCCCTAGTCCTAACCCTAAACCTAACCCTAACCCTTTACATAGCTCTAAACCGAGTCCTAATCCTAACCCTAGCAATAAACCTAGCCCTAACCCTAACCCTAACCCGAATCCTAACGCTATCCCAAAGCCTTACCCAAACCCGAATCTTATCCCTAACCCTATCCTGAATATGAACACTAACCGCAATCCAAACTCTAACACTAACCCTAGCCCTACATTTAACACTAGCCCTAACCCGAAACTTTACCCTAGCACTAAATCTATCCCTAGAACTAATCCTAGCTCAAACCCTAACCCTAACGGCAACCCTAACCCTAACCCTAGCCCTAACCCTAACCCTTGCCATAACCCTAATGCTAACCTAACCTTAACCCTAAATCTAGCCCTAAACCTAACCCTATCCCTATCCCCAACCCTATAAATAGTCTCAACCCTAACCTAAACCTAATCAAAGGCATAAACCTAGGCCTCAACGTAGACCTAATGAGCCCAAACTCTAACCCTAACCCTATTCCTACTCCTAAGTGCAACCCTGGCACTAACCCTAGCAATAACCCTAGCCCCAACCCTAGCCTTTACACTACCCTGCCCCCATCCCTAACCCTACCCCTAGCCCTAGCCCTAACACTAGCCCTGACCCTAGACCTATTCCTAACCCTAGTCCTAACCCTAAGCCTAACCCTAGCCCTATACCTGGCTCTAAACCTAGCCCTGATACTAACCGTAGCCCTAACCCTAACCGTAATCCTAAAGCTAATCCTAACCTTAGCCCAAATGCTAACCCTATCCCTAACCCTAGCCGTAACCCTAAGCCAAGCCCTAGCACTAAATCCAACACTAGCACTAAAAATAGCCCTAACCCTAACGCTAGCCCTAACCCTAGAGCTAACCCTAACCTTAACCTTAAGCCTAACCCTAACACTAACACTAAGCATAACCCTAGCCCTAGCCCTAGGGCTAACCAAAAGCCTCACCCTAACACTAGCCCTAACTGTAACCCTAGCACTAAAACTAGAGCTAACCCTAAGTCTAACCAAAACCCTAACACTAACTCCAGCCCGAGTCCTAACCCTAACCCTAACTCTAGCCCTAAATCTAACCCTAACCCTAGCCCTACACCTAGCCCTAACCCTAGCCCTACTCCTAACCCTAACTCTAAACCTAATCCTGGTCCTAACCCTAGCCCTAACACTAACCCTA
>CAOLHI010008301.1:0-10043 GCA_948474755.1 Ctenosaura bakeri | reverse complement strand
CCCTCCTTCTCCTCTCCCTCCACCCCTCTCCCTCCTCCTCTCTGTCCACGGACTCCCCTCTCCTGACCTTCCCAGTTTTTCTGGCAAGAGATCAAAGCAGGGAAGAAGCCCCCCTCCTCCCCCTCCCCGCCGCCCCCTGCCCTGGCCCGCCTGAGCCCCCTCCCTCCCAAAGACCCCGCAGACCTCCCAGAGAGGCTTTGAAAGGGGAAGGGGGTCCCTCCCAACTCCCTGGGGGGGCCATGTGCCCACCACTGCCCGCCTGAGCCCCCTCCCCCCAAAGACCCCGCAGGGCTCCCAGAGAGGCTTTGAAAGGGGAAGGGGGTTCCTCCCAACTCCCTGGGGGGATCCATGTGCCCACCACTGCCCGCCTGAGCCCCCTCCCCCCAAAGACCCCGCAGGGCTCCCAGAGAGGCTTTGAAAGGGGAAGGGGGTTCCTCCCAACTCCCTGGGGGGATCCATGTGCCCACCACTGCCCGCCTGAGCCCCCTCCCCCCAAAGACCCCGCAGGGCTCCCAGAGAGGCTTTGAAAGGGGAAGGGGGTCCCTCCCACCTTCCTGGGGGGTCCATGTGCCCACCATTGCCTGCCTGAGCCTCCCCCTCCTCCCAAAGACCCTGCTGGGCTCCCAGAGAGGCTTTGAAAGGGGAAGGGGGTCCCTCCCACCTTCCTGGGGGGGTCCATGTGCCCACCACTGCCCGCCTGAGCCTCCCCCCCCCCAAAGACCCTGCTGTTAACTTTTCATCCATAAATAAACTGTAGAATACTTTGTTTCATTTATAAGGGTATTGTTCCATGCCTTCAAGTCAACCCCAACTTGTAAGGACCCCCTTCTAAGGTTTTCTTGCAAAGATTTATTCTGAGGAGGTTTGCCACTTCCTTCCTCCGAGGTTGAGAAAAGCGTGACTTACTCAAGGTTCCCAAGGCTTGGGTGGGCGTTCAAACTGTGCTCAGTCCTCAGTCATTGCACAGTTTTTCTAACCTCCTCTCACCTTCTCCATTTTTTTTTGTCTTGGTTGACTTCAGTTTTTGCAAACTTGAGTTCAAAGTGAAAAAGCAGTTTGTTATCCAGAATTCTGCCCTTCCCTGCATACTCAGGCAAAGGCAAGCAGCTACAGCTTTCATTAACTATTCCATTCTTCCTCAGGAAAAACTTTTCCCGTGCTGACCATATGTTCATGTTCTCATGTTCCTTGGCCATTTGCATCTGGTTTTCATCTGTGAAATGCTGGGATTATATGTAATCGTGACCTATTGTCTCTGTAAAGCAAAGTAATCTATGCCTCCTCAATCTAGAATGTGAAGTTAAGATTTGTTAAATTTACAGGAGGCCCAATCTTGATAAGAGACGAGGACCATTAACACTGGTTCATTGATATGGATCAATGGGGCTGACTGTCTTTGGGGCTGTCTTGTTTGGGACAACATGGGGCTTGTCCCAAAGAGTAGAATATTACTTCCAAGTGGCCCAATCTGCCCCTTGGCTATTGTGGAATCTGTGGTCTCAGCATGTCCACCTTCTGTTCTGCTGCTATAGCACAGAAGAAACCAAATCTCCTTATGGGTTTCTCAAAAGCTTCTTAGGACCCAGCTACCTGAGAGACCAACTTCTCTGCCCCAGATGTACTAAGCATTATGCAGGTTGTGGCTGATATTGCCTCTCACCCATTTCAATGAAACAAAACTCTGACTGAGAGCACCTAAGGGCCTTGAAATCTGTGCCTGTCCCCAAGCGTCATGCAAAATAGACTCAAAACACCAATCCTTCTCCACCAAAACAAAACAAATTTTCCAACTGGTCCCAAACTTGGAAAACAGTTTGGGATGTCAACCTAAATCAAGTTTGGCTAAATCTGGTTGATAAAGGTGTAATCTAAAAACTGATATGAACAGGTTGCTTACCTGTAATTCAAGTGGTCATCTGTGCCCTCACACAGTAGGAGCTTTTGCGCCTGCGCGGTAGCGTTTGGAAGATTCTAGAGCTCGATAGCTTGGCGGGAACCCCTCCCCCACGCCGGTACTGCGCATGTTCCTCCCGCCGAGCAATGGTCTCTCCTCAGTTCTGTAGTCCGCTGTAGCACCTACAGGGACCTGAGAAGAGGGGAAGGAAGGGTGGGTATGTGTGAGGGCACAGATGGCCACTCGAAGAACCACAGTTACAGGTAAGCAACCTGTTCTTCTTCTTCGTGGTCTCTGTGCCTCACACATTAGGAGACTGTGTGTGTAGCTTACTGGTTGGATGGCGGGTCAGGTCCTAGAGGACGGAAGCCAGAACCTCACGTCCAAACTGAGCATCTCCGAGACCGGCAGTCGAGCCTGTAGTGGCGCACGGCAGAGTTCGTGCAGGTCTACCCCTCGCAGGAGGGCTGCAGATGTCGCCACAGCTCTGGTAGAGTGGGCCCGAAGAAAAACTGGCGGAGGCTTCCTAGCGAGCTCATACGCCAGCTGTATAGTCTGTACCAACCACTTGGAGAAGCGCTGTGTGGACACCTTGTGGCCCCTTCGACGTCTCCCATAGCACACAAAGAGGTGCGGGGTCTGTCGAAAGTGAGCAGTCCTGTCCTTGCAAAAAGCAAGGGCACGACGAACATCCAAGGAGTGTAGGGACCGCTCCAGCGGTGTCATCGGGTCTGGAAAGAAGGTCGGCAGAATGATGTCCTGGCTGAGATGGAAACTGGACACTACTTTTGGCAAGAAAGAAATGTCCGGCCTGAGAACCACCTTGTCCCTGTGAAAGACAAGGAAGGGCTTGTCTATGCTTAGTGCTGTCATCTCCCCTGCTCGCCTGGCAGAGGTGACAGCTACCACAAAGGCAGTCTTTAGTGTGAGCAGCCTGTCATCAACAGTCGCCATCGGCTCGAAGGGCGGCCTCATCAGCTGTGACAGCACCAGTGATAGCGACCACGGCGGTAGCGGCGGCGATACCGGTGGGTAAAGATGCTGTAGTCCCTTCAGGAACCGTTTGATGGTATCGTTCCTGAAGAAAGCAGCCGACAGGGATCGTGGTGGTTGGCATGGCACGATCGAGGAGAGGTACGCCTTCAATGACAGAAAGGCCAGGCCCTGTTGCCGGAGATGAAGTAAAAAGTGAAGAATGGTCGGTAGCGCCGCAAGCGAAACCGGGTCCCTTCTCTCCTTGGCAAAGGCCACGAAGCGCCGCCACTTGTAGTGGTAGTTGCGGCACGTGGACTCTTTCCTGGCTGAGGTCAAGATGTTACCGAGGACGGGATCGTCTATGGCGATATCCTGCAGGCATGGAGGGCCAGGAGTGGCAGGTCCAGATGGAGGACGTGGCCATCAGAGTGGGAGAGCAGGTCCGGCGTCGACGGGAACCGGAGAAGTCGGTCGCGCGTGGCTTGGAGCAGGGGCGCGAACCAGTGTTGCCTCGGCCAGTAAGTATGGGGCCACAGGATGATGTCCGCTCGGTCGGCGAGGATCTTCGATATCACCCGACCGAGGAGAGAAAACGGCGGGAACGCGTACAGGAGTCCCTCGTTCCACCTGAATTGGAAAGCATCCCCAATGCAATCTCGATCGTGACTGGCCCTCGAGCAGTACCGACGGCACTTCATGTTCTCTCTGGTCGCGAAGAGATCGATCATCGGTTTGCCCCAGTGATCTTGGATCATCCGGAACGCCTCATCGGAGAGGGACCACTCGTGATGAGAAGAGGTGTCCCTGCTTAGCGCGTCTGCTGTGGCGTTCTCCTGGCCAGCCAGGTGAACGGCCACCGGGTGAATTCGTAGCGGGACGCACCAGTTCCAGAGATCGAGGGCGATGTTGAGGAGGGTGGTCGAATGAGTCCCTCCTTGCCTGTTGATGTAGCAGACCGCCGTCGTGTTGTCCATCAGGGTCAAGAGCATGCGGCCGGCGATGATGTGGCGGAATGCCCTCAGCGCTTTTCAGATGGCGAGCAGCTCGAGAGCGTTGATGTGGAGAGCCGTCTCGTCGCCAATCCATCGGCCCCGGACTCTGAGCTCGTCGCAGTGAGCTCCCCAGCTGTAGAGGGAGACGACGGTCGTTACCATGACTCGAGGCGTTGGCTCCCAGAAGGGCATCTCTGACAGGAGATTGTCGTAGGACTGCCACCATACCAGGCAAGGACGGACCTGCATCGGCAGATGTAGTCACAGGCTCTGGTCGTGTCGCAGAGGATCGAACGCGCGGACGAACCAATGTTGGAGAGGCCTTGCGCACAGCCTGGTGAGGTACATCACAGCGGTCGTGGAGGCCATGTAGCCTAGGAGCTGCTGGATCCTCCTGGCAGATAGCGTCGAAGCCTCGTACGCTACCAACGCGGCCTGAGTTAGAGTCTTTGCCCGAGCGGCAGGTAGGCTCTGGCTGATGTCAAGTCCAGTGTGGCGCTGATGAAGTCCAGCTTCCTTGCCGGCTCAAGGTGCGACTTCTTCGGGTTGACCTGAAGACCCTGTAAAAAAAAATTATATCAGCCTTGTCTTTTTTTAATATCGATTCTATCCCTTTTCTCTTTATTATTGACCCTAATCCTTTCACATTTAATGTTGATATTCTCAATCTATTCTCCATTTTTCATATTTCCAATCTCTTAATCCTACTCCCCGTTGGCTCTTTAGTGTTGTGCTCCCCTTCCCCTTCCCTTCCCCCTTCCCACTCCCCTCCCCCTTCCCTCCCTCCCCATCTATCCCTCCCCTACTCACACAGACATTCATCCCCCCTTTCCCTCCAAAGCGTTCTTGCTTTGCCAACGACCACTAATGGTCTTGGGGGGGGCGTAAAGGTATACCAACTCCAGGCATAGAGACCAATACCTTCTCCCGGTAAATTTTCTTTCCCGTATTTTTTCCCTCTCTTCCCCCTTCCTTCCTTCTCTGTACCCTTTTACTTTATATATACATATATCAATCTCTATCCATATACAATCTATAAAGACATGTTCTGATCACTGGTCATCAACCCTTCTCGTGCTCTATAAAGTTCTCTTTCTTCTTCTTCTGTTATATCATAATGTTTCTTCCGGTCCTCCTCAACCTCTGTCCTTTCTTTTATCTCCCGGGGTCTTCTTCTCTTCTCCTCCCGTCGCTCCTCCCACTGCTCCTTCTTCTGCACCTCCAGCTGCACCTTCATCTTCCTTTTCATCTTGCTGCATCAGTTTCAGATCTCTCAGAAGTTGCAACCCTTGTTCAAGAGAATTTATTCTGTAATATTTGCCAGCCCATTGGAATTTCAGAAAAATGGGATATCCCCAGCTGTATCTTATTCCAGCTCTCTGTAAAACTATGATACAAGGTTTCATTTCTCTTCTCCAATTTATTGTTTCCACTGTATTCTCTCGATACTTCAATAATCCTGGGTTTTTTCTGATAGCTTTCATCAAGTCATCCTTTTTGTTGAAATTTGCCACTCTCATAATGATATCCCTGGGGGTTATTCCCCTCTTCACAGTTGTCACAGGATGAATCCTTTCTATGTCCTGTTGTTCCCATAAAATCTCAGGAGCAATGCTTTTTAGCCATTTTAACACTTCTTCTTTCAGGGATTTTTGAGTTTCATGTGGTAGCTCTGCAAACCCACGAATTCTCACATTGTTTCTTCGGTTTTGATCCTGCAGCTGTATGATCTGCTTCTCCAGCTGAGAAATCCTGTCATGATGTTCCAATAATCTTGTCTGCTGATCCACTTGGATTTTTTTTATATCATCCACTTTAATGTCCAAATCTTTTAATTCCTAAGAGATATTTTTAAACGTCTCTGTCATTTCCCCTCTTATATTAGATGTTAATGTAGTTACAAGAGCTTGGTTAGACTCTGTTATAAGTTCCTGTATAAAAGCTTTCATTTCTTCATTAGCTCCGTTTGTTTTCTGTTTAGTCGCCATCTTGATTTCTTGTTCGTCTCCGTTAGAGTTTAAGTTTGTATTTTCAAAATCTCTAACTAGGCGATTAAATGTTTTATCTGTTGCTGTTAATCGTCTCCAGGTAGGTTGTTTATAAACTTTTGTCCCTTTTTGTTTAGACGACATAAATATCCCCAGCAACGAAAACTGAAAACAACTTTGCTCTCACTCCGTCTCAACAACTATTTCCAATTTAAACAAAGTCTTTTGTTTTTCCTCCAGTTGGAGAAGAATCAAAACCAATCCAATATCTTATCTTACATTCCTTCCCACATTATTAATTACTCACAGTCTTTCTTTCTTTTAAAAGGGCTTCTCGGGGTTTTTTATTCTCCTCTGCTCCGGGAGACGAATATTAGCCTCTTTCTGGCATTGCAGCTGGCTCCTCCCCCCGGGTTGACCTGAAGACCCAGGTGGGCCAGAAGTGTCAGGGTCCGGTGGATGTCATCGTAGAGTCGTTGTTTGCAGGACGCCACCAGTAGCCAATCATCTAGATAGGGATAGACGGAAACGCCCTTCGTCTGCAGGTATGATACCACCAGGGCCATGCATTTGGTGAAAACCCTGGGCACAGTCGAAAGACCGAACGGTAGCACCCTGTACTGGTAACAGGTGCCGTTGACCGCGAAGCGGAGGTACCGTCTGTGCTGTGGGCAAATGGAGATGTGGAAGTAAGCGTCCCGGAGATCCATGGAGGCAAACCAGTCCCCTCGATGAAGGAAAGGCAGGATGGACAGTAGCGTGACCATCTTGAACCTCTTGGATGTATTTGTTCACCCCTCTGAGGTCTAGGATGGGCCGCAGGGATCCGTCTGGTTTCGGTACCGTGAAGTACCAGGAGAAGAAGCCAGTGGTGCTCGCTGACGATGTGAGCCTTTCGATTGCTCCCTTCTGGAGCAGGGACTGGATCTCTTCCAGCAGGGCCAAGCTGGCTGGGGTGAAGTAGTAGACGCCTCGCGGCAGAATATCTTGAAACTCTATGGTGTAGCCAAGACGGTCGATGGAGAGCACCCAAGAGTCCGTAGTGACGTGACGCCATTCCACGAGATGTCTTGCCAAGCTCGGGTGATCTCCAAAGAATGCTGGGAGGCTGGAGGTCGGGTGCGGCGGCAGCCTGTGTGGGCGGTCAAAACCTGGACTTGGAGTCGGAGGAAGATTTCTCTAATGATGTGGCCGGATGTCACCTGAATGATCTTTGCACCGATGAGCTCGAAGACGGTCGGGACTGCCCAGATTAAGTAGACCGCTGTTGGAACGACGCGGTTGAAGAGTTTCACCAAGACTGGCGAGAAGCCGAAGACCGACGGACATGGGGTGGATGCATTCCCATCTTCTTGGCAGTAAGACGCGCCTTCACAATGGTGTCCATGGTCAGGTCGGTCGTGGAGTTGAACAACCCCTCACCATCAAAGGGAAGGTCCTCAATCTGTTTTTGTCTATCCTCCAGGAGGCCAGACGACCGCAGCCAGGCATGCCGGCGTAAGCCCACTGAGCCTACCATCACCCTCGAAGCAATTTCCACGGCCTGCTTTGAGGAGATAATTTGCTGGTTGGAAATAGCCAGAGCTTCATTGTAGAGCTGGGCGGCAGCCGGGCGAATCTCCTCCGGGATCATCTCCATGGCAGGGGCGAGCCACGAGGCAAGCTTGCATGTTGGACAGCCTAATGTGGAGTGCGGAGGCAGAGTAGAACCTTCTTGCGTAGGCATCCAACTTACGACTCTCTTGATCCGGCGGTGTCGTATGCGCCCTATTGCCTCCCTTGACTTGGGAGGACTCGACAACGATCGAGTTAGGTGGTTGAAGAGGAAGGCCGCTTTCTCCTTCTGCACCTGGTACAGGCGCTCCAGTCGTTGTGGTATGGGCTGGGCTGACGCCGGCTTGTCCCAGGGCAGCTTCACAGCCTTGAGAATTTTAGGGAGGAGTGGTAGCGGAGTGGTGGGGTGTTGTTTGGCCTCCACAATGGAGAAGACGGGGGTCTTCCTCCTCCTCCAGCTCCGGCTCCGAGACCTTCAAGCCCAAGGTTGCTGCCATGCGGAGTAGCATGGCGGAGAACTGCTGGACGTCCTCCAGTGACGCATCCACTACTGGGTCCCCGAAACCCAATGGAGGAGAGTCATGGGATGCCGGAGTGGAATTGGCAGATTCTTCACCCAAGTCATAAGACTCTGAAGATGAAGGCTGAGTCTCCTCGGCTTCTCACTCCGGGGGTTGGCGTGATGTCCCGGCTTGCGCCACCGTCACCTTAGCCGTCTCCATTTCAGTGGAAGTTGTAGCGGTAGCCGTCCGCAGTATGGTAGCGGGTTTCACCGCCATGACAGCCGACCTCACCCTCTTAGTTGTGACAGGCGTGGTCTGGCAGGCCGCCATAGAGGTCTTCACCTGTTGGGTGGAGGTCGTTTCAACTGGGCGTGTTGCGGTTGAAGTAACCCTCGGTGGAGGGGATGCCACCCGGTAGCACTGTGATGGCTCTCCTGATCTCCTATAGCGAGGAGATGGGGAGTGGCTGTAAGAGAGCTAATACCGGCGTCGTTCCCTAGACGAGTGGCTACAGGAACGGTGGTAATGACGCGCCTCTCGATGTGGTGAGCAAGAAAGACGAGTCTCCCTCACCGGCGAGCGAGAGCGCCTGTGGGACTCCCAACGCCTGGAGTCATGGTACCGGTACCGGTATGAAGGTGAGTGGGACCGGTATGACGCTGGGCGCTCTCTCCACTCCAACTCACGGGTGCACCTGGCAATGTAAGAGGCAGAGGTGAAGCGGGAGTCGGAGGAACGGGGGTGCTGGTCATCATGCACCTCCCAGCGCCGAGAAGACGGTGGCCTAACCATCCGCTCCAGGGAGTGTGATGGACTTCTGCCCGAGGCCGAGCGTTGGCCGGGCGAGGCCGGATGGCATTCCGTCTCCTGGCCTCGTCGGCCGATCGATATGCGGCGACCCGATGGGCGCTCCGCCTCCACCAGGGTCGGAGGCTCCTCTGAAGGTGAGTCGGGCTGATCTTGAAAGGCGGCCTGCTCTTCCAAGACCTCTTCATCGGAGAGCTCGACGACCTCGCCTCGCTCCGGCAACTGCTCCTGTCGTTCAGGGAGCAGGGTTGGAGGTGGTGTAGGAAGAGGAGTCTCCCTAGGTGGGGAGCGTCTTTTCTCCTTCCTCTTCTTCTTCTTTTCCTTCTCCTTTTCCTTCTCCCCCTCCGGAGCAGGACGCTCCTTCTGCGCTGGAGTAAGTGTCTTAGAAGGAGTCGTCTTCGTAGCTGCCGGGGTCCCTTTAGATGTCTTGGCTGCCGCTGACAGCTTGGGGATCCTCGGGAGCGCAGAAATGGGCGTTCTCAACGCCAGTCCGGAGCCTGATACCGACGGAGTGGAAGGCAGGGCAACCACCGCTGCCGTCGGTGGTACGGTCGCTCTTGCCTCCGACATCTTAGCACATGGAGTCTCCTCTCTCGCCCTCAACGACTGCTCCCAACAGAAGCACTTGAGCCACGAAGATCGGTTCTGGAGGGTTTGAGAGGTGAATTCTCGACAGATTGGGCAAGACTCGGTATTATGAGTCTCACCCAAACAGAAAAGACACTCCGCGTGATTGTCGGACAGAGCGACTTTACACCCACATGACGTGCACTTTTTGAAGAGCGCAGACATAGAATGGAGACAGGAAAAGTTCGAAAGAAGATGAGCAAACGACGGAGAAGAGACGGGGGAAGAATCCAAATACCAAATCCGAAGTCCGAAATCCGTAAGAGGGGTCAAAACCAGTCCGAAATCCAAACACAAGCCGAGCCAGAAGCAAACTGTGAGGAACAAGTCAAACAACCTTCCGTTCGCAATGGTGGACAAAAAAGAACTGAGGAGAGACCGTTGCTCGGCGGGAGGAGCATGCGCAGTACCGGCGTGGGGGAGGGGTTCCCGCCAAGCTATCAAGCTCTAGAATCTTCCAAACGCTACCGCGCAGGCGCAAAAGCTCCTGATATGTGAGGCACAGAGACCACGAAGAAGAACAGAAGTGTTTGCTGAGGTAGAATGGGAGGCACTTTAGACAGTGTCTCACTCAACTATTCTGTATAAATGCACTTGGTGCTAATTTTTAAAATGTTTGTTAAAACTGAATGCTGTGTTTGATAACTTCCTAATGCTCTACTTGCTTACAAATGAGCAACTGAACTGTAGACCGAGAGTGTTT